>LPNX011047672.1:1492729-1559430 GCA_001517045.1 Pseudotsuga menziesii | reverse complement strand
TGAGGAAAAAGCCTGCACACTATGTCTTCATGCTCTCCAGCCCTTAGCCCTTCTAGCGCTAGGTAAAATCTTTGAAGGTGGTCATCTACAGCACTGTTGTCCGCAGGGTCAAACTTAGGTAAAATCTTGTCGAAATCTTGAGGCAGATTGTGTAAAGGAGGATTTAAGTTCAGAGGAGACCTAGCTCTCCAAGCTGGCAAGGGGTTAGGTAGATTCCCAGCCATGAGCAAAGGTGAACAGAAACACTAAGCAAGCAGGGTTTCAAGGACAGGAAAACCTCAAACTTGGGTGAGATTGAGAGCTTCAAAACATCTGCTGGTAGGGGCGTCTTGGGAAAATTAAGTTCCACGGCCAGCCTTTTCTGGCGGCCCTCCTTCTAGCGCCAAAACTGTTGAGGCCTGGAAATTCGCAGGCTGCAACAGTAAGGGATTCTCCCCAATCAACGTTCCCAACTAGCCCGTTGACTGTTTGGTGTAGGGAATCCGTCCGGCTTACGGTCCGGCTACCGTAGGTCAAAGTAACAAAAAGGGTTTTTACTGGTTGCGGCCCGGTCCACCGGAATTTGTATTTTGACTTAATATGCAATGCATATGCCTATCTAAACCAATGCAGGGTGACAAAGATGCCGGGAACCACACAATGTGCTGCGCAGGTTCTTACCTCTCGTCTTATGTTCACAACATCTGAACCACATATGCAACCAGGAAACAAACAACTAATCTACTTAAACACTAACTACCTATCCCCGGGGAGCCAACATGATTATGATTTAGTAATGCATTAACTACATGTATGATAAACACAATTACAGGTAGCTGATACTTGTATTTACAACACATGAAAGAGAAATTATTCCAACAATTAGGTAGCTAACTGTTATGTGAAGCACCAGCATTACTATAAGTGAATTCTCCACAAAATAAACCAGACATCATTCAACAAGACATAAGTCATAGAGTTAGAATGATCTCACAATTCATGGACATATGCTGAAAAACAAAATAGTTCATTTTTCTTGCCATCCATTGCACACCATTTGGAAAATTCCACAGCACTTTCTCCAACAGGCAAACTACAATCTTTATTGCAAAAAGGAAATAGTTCTTCTTTACAATAGGTCATCCGGTCTTACTGGGAAAAAGCCCCTTTCTTGTCTCTCTTCCCTAGTTTTATACAAAATAAAAAATGGTTGGGCTGCCCAAAGTGGCCTTTGGGCTTCCCAACGCTTCATTTTCCTAAAGCCTTTTACAAAATAATAATTTATACAAAATTGACCGGTCCTTCTCATGGGGAGGGTCCCGCTTGGTCTTCCAGAAATTTCCTCCACGCTGCTGCCTCAGTAGCGAGTCCTTCAAATGAGTGGGGTTCCAAGAATTGTATATTCAGCTCGAACTTATCTGCTTGGTTCCGAATAGCCTCTATCCTGGCCGTGTTCAGACGCACCTGCTCGTCCAAGAGCTGTACACTAATGGCCATGTGTTCAATTTCATTTCTCAGGATCGGCTCATCAAGGGCTCTGATATATTGGACCTTGGCTTCTTCTTCCTGCTGCCTTGTCTGCAAAATCCCTGTAAGTGTATCATGATCAGGGAATTCGTGTAGCCTATGTTCAGCTTCCACTTGACAGCGGTTATAGGTGACAAGGGCTCTTCTAAAGAACTCTGTGCATGCTCCCTTCGTTTTCTTCACTGTCTTCTGAAAGTCCTCTGCAGTAATAACAGCAAACTCGATCAGATCATGGTCCCGCTTCAAAGCTTGCTTATCTTTGACTGGTAGCTCAGCTGGGACTTCTTGATCATCTTCTCCTCTGGTTATCCTTGAAGTTAGCACCTCCAGGATGCCTTGCGATCTATCCACAAAATAAGATGCTGTATTTAATATTTCATCCAGCCTGCCGTCAATCTGCAGGACTTGACACCTTTCTTCCTCCAGGGCCGTCTGCAGTTGCAACACCCTAGCCTTCTGAGCCAAGAGGTGATCTTTGACTGGCTGCAGATCTACTTGCTGCTCCTTGGCTGCTTCTAGCTGCTCTTTCAGGTCTCTAACATAGAAGGTATTAGATTCGTAGATGTCCTTCTACTGCTCTATCAGTTCTTCTATCTGTGTCTTCATTCGTTCCCTTTCACTTTTCAAATCCTGAATTTCTTGATGTGCCTTATCCAAAGCTTCTTGTGTTGTCTCTTTTGCTTGGGCTTCCTGCTGGATAGCATGAATTTCATGTTTTGTGACCTCCATCTCCTTAAGTACATGCTCGTATTTTCTTTTTAGTCTGTTGCCCTCTTCTCTTTCCCTTCTCAAGGTGTCCTTGAGCTGATAAGTGGTCTTCTTGGAGGATTCTATCTCTGCCAGCATGCGATCTATGTTATCTTCCGTAGCATTTATGGCTGCCTTCCTAGCCCTGATGACAAACCTTGGATCTTTGTCTGTTCCGACCATCACAGCTTTGTCGGTTATCATGGTACTGGCCATCCCTTCTGCCCCTATTTTCATCTCGGTTCTTCTCATGATCCTTTTGGTGGCCCTGTCATAGTACACTGTACTGAAATCAGGCACCTCTTCCGCTTTCTTCTGTGTAAAGGGTACTAACTGGAGTGTGGGAGTTGTAGGGGTGACGGGAGTAGGTACTTGGAGGGTTTGTATCTCAGGGTTTTCTTCACCCTGGCTTTGCTCTGCTTGTGATCTAGAAGCCTTCTATTGTGCCAACTCTGTCTTCTCGGCTTCCTGTTGTCAAAGTTCTTCATCCAGTTTCCTCTAATCTTCTCCAGCTGCTTGATTTACCTTTTCGGCTGCTTCCTGGGTAGCTTTCCCCTTTTCTTCTTCTCCTTTCTGGAGCCATTCTGCAGCTTCTTGCTCTAGTCTCTGGGCCTCTTCCCTTATTCTTTTGGCTGTTTCTTCAGCCTTATCCCGCTCAGCCTTCTCCTGCTCAGATCCACCTTTTGGCTTGAACCTCTTACCGAGCGCTGTCATGTTAGGGGCCCTCCTGAAAACAGATTCATCCTTGTCAACGTGATGATTGTACTCATAAAATACTTTGTGTTTTCTGCAGTGCTCATCCATTCTCTCGTGAGTATCATTTCGTCTAAAGATCATCTCCCCAAAACAGAACCTTTCTAGTTCCTGTATAAATTTAGGAGCTTGCTTCACATTTGCAAAGCTGCAACTACCTAACTTGAATGGCAGAGGAGGGTAGGCAGACTTCTTCTTCTGGAATAGGAAATGACCAACTCCATCTATGTACACCTGTCTGACAGCTTCCTTGTGTATGATATAATCTGTTGCGTATTTGGGTAACAGATAAGGGGTCTTTGACCCACCGAACATCCTCAAATACATCCCATTTTCCGTCAAGAAGTAATCACCAAACTCCTCTATGACCTGCATGGCCTCTTCTGACATGCAGTTGCATTCCTTTCGGAATATGAGAGTGTGCAGAGGCATGATAAACTGTTCACAAATCTCTCTATAGTAAGTATGGTATTGATGAGCTCCCAGTAGTCTATATGCTGCATATATGGGCATCCTATATTTATCCCAAACACATTTGAGCCCGGGGAAAGGCTGGCGACAGAGTATGCGGTCAATTAAAATGGAGCTCATGTAAAATTCAGATCTTCTCCGTTCTTTTCCTTCCAAAGCTGCAGCTACACAGGAGGAGAGGCTGCTGGATACTATGCTTGCCCAATTGAAGATAGTTCCTTCAGTTGCTATAAAAAACATTAGAGGTACCCATTCAAGCTTGAACAATTTGCCATTTGCCCTCCCGAAGATTCTATTTAGCATCAACGCTATGAATCTGTAGGTAGGCCTGAGACTGGCGGTGTCATACTCTTCAGTCGCTCTATGTCGGAAGATCTTCCCAGGTAAAAGCATTCTTTTCAGAGTCTCTACAAGGTCCATCCGGAGGTCGTCCAGCCATTCATTTGTAAGGAAAAGCTGAGGCTCCGGGAGGTGATAAGCTAAAGCTACATATCCAGGGCTAAATGCAGCATAGCCCTGGCCCTCAGTGTTACAGGTGAGCATTGAATCATGGTTTGTATGCGGTAGCACCCATCTCATTAACTCAGAGCACGGGAATAGCTCTGGTCTGGTGGCGACCTTCATAATAGCTGATTTCTCTATATTGGCGTAGATGGGTGCTTCCTCAAGCCCCATATCTGGGACTTCCCTGCGGGAGATCATCCTGTAAACATCTCCCCATTTGTACTCAGGCTCCACCCCTGTGACACATTGGGTGTCCTCATAAATGTATTCAATTCTTGTTTCTACTTCTGCTGCAGGAACCTCCTCTACTGCTGGGGCCTTCTTTCTCTGTCTCTTAGACATTTTAAGATCTTCCTGCAATATACAACATATAGTATTAAGTAATCCAAATTTGTGAACTTTGTGCAGCGGTTCATTCCCTTTTAGGTGTATCAGCATTATATCAGTGCATGCAAACAAACCTTAAACTTTCGTACTGAATAATTTACTAACATGAAGTGCTGTGCAATATGTTGTTAGCATGATAATGTTTACTATAGCACATCTTCACCAGGTCTTATGAATGAGTTGCCTTATGATTTATTCCACATGCATCAAAATAATCAGTCATATTAATGTTGGCATGCAACCTATACTCTTATGAGGTTTGTCATTTCTTATGAAAGTGATATATCGAAGCACTATGTGCACGCTACATGTAGATGCAATATGCCATTAACATTCCACTGCCTATCACACGCGAAGGGAAAAAATAACAGCTCTAGGCTTAATCAGTCGACACTTCAGCCCTATGGCCCGACATGCCCATTGCGACAGAAACGCAAGCGACCAGCGCCGAAGGAAAAAATATGCTGCTAACACTCTCACCCACCTCGACGAGAAACGACCCCATCTCAGGATAAGGTATCCTCATCGAAACCAACCCACGCTATCCTCAATGAAAGCCGCGTTCCCAGCGACACCTTCTTTCGACCTTAACTAGGATTTTAGGCGGCCATACAGCAAAACTAGATCGCGAAAGGTGGCTCAATAAACACGGGCCGCAGAGAGAAGGCGACACTGTCAAAAAAAAAAATCCTCTCAACCGTATTTATCCCGGCCGAGCCAGTCCCAGGTTCTACCAATAATTTCCCACCAAGACGGCGCACAACCCCAGACTGTAAAATAAAACTAGGAAAGAATATGGCAACTGCGGCCGGTGCAAACCCCGACCCCTAAACAGAAAACAACAACGCAGCTCCTATTATTTCGTCCGCCCAATCAAGTTTGGCGCAGATGGCGTAACGGCCATCTGCGCCTCAAAACCCCATCATTGACAGATCCCATTACTACTGAACTGGGTGCAGGCGGCACGATGGCCACCTGCACCCTGCTTCCCCTCCGTGCTCAAAATGGGATTGAAACGACAGAGAAAACCGAAATGCGGGCTCTAAAAAAAAGGCGAAAACCCCCCTTCCTCTAACCGCCAAAGCTATTCGACCCGGGAACCCTAACACAACGGCGCGAACCATCAGGTAGACGACCGAAGAAAACCCAACCAATGGAGAAAACTCCCCGTGCTAGCGCAACGGGACGACGGGTCCAAATCTTAAAACCCCCACCGTGTAAAAGAAATCTTAAAAAAAAACGATGCTAAGAGTCAAGATCCTACCTGGCAATCCACCAAATGAGGGAGCTGATGATGGCTAGACTTCTCCTCCGGCCACCTGGACACAGGTACACCAACAGCTAGCTCTCCCGCGCTTCTAAACTCGATAGTTCGTCTCACCGCGCCAACGCCTTCGAAAACAACAAAAAACCCCGTTTGTCGCCCAACATATATAAACAAAACCACACGTGCGAGGAGTCACATCCATCGGGGCGGCTTCGAAAGTTATGTCGGGCGGCACGAGCTTCATACCACCCGCAACGGCGGACCCCTCCTACCACTCTATCACCTGCAACGGCGCATATGGCTCAAAACATACCTCGGGCGTCGGCGGAAACTATATCGGAAGCTTGGAGCTTGGAAACCTCCGCAACGGCGGACCGCTCCCATCATGACACCGCCCGCAACGGAGGCGACGATCAATTGTTTCGTCATGCGACACGGTCCACAATGGCGGGGACGGATATAGAAAAATCGTCCGCTACGGAAAAGAACATCAAGAGTCGGAGATTCCCCGCAACGGCGGTAGTGATAAACCCACGCGGTCCTGAAAGCCACCCGCAACAGCGGGCTCAACACAGCCAACTACGAATCGAAAAAGCTTCCGCTACAGTGGCGCGATAGACGGTTAGGAGGATTTGAAGGCCACCCGCAACGGCGGGGCGGGCAAGAGAAATAGAAAACGAAAGACGCCCGCAACGATCGGGAAAATCAAAGAGAAAAACGCCTGACATGAAAACTTTGAAACGAAATTTCAAAAAGTTTTGCAAGATGATAGGGACTCAATTTCAATGGAAGTCTTTAAGCATCTTAACTATGAAAAACCAGTCAATTTCTAGCATTCAAAATTCGGGAAGGAGCCATAAATCCATAAGCAAAACTCAAGAGCATGAAACTAAGCAAGGAAAATGGATAACTCGAAGTAAAGGAGGGTCCCAAAAATTTTTAGAATTTTGGGAGAATGTTGCAGGCGCAACAACACCTTAAACTTGACCATATTAAACTTATCGAGCAGTTCTGAAGCATACTGTGGCTGACTCAGTATGATTCCCTTTCCATTTCGCTCAATTTCCAAGCCCAAAAATTGCCTTAGCAATCCTAGGTCTGTCATGGCAAACTCACTATGCAAAGAGCTCTTAATTGCCAATTACATTGGTACAGCCACCTATAATAAGAACATCATCAACATAAAGAAAAATGACCTGAAAATTAACATCATTTTTCTGCAAATACACATTAGGGTCTGATTTGCATCATGTGAAGCCAATTGAAAGCAAGAAAGCATCCATTTTTGCATACCAAGCCTTGGGGGCTTTCTTGAGTCCATACAGTGATTTTTTCAGCCTACATACCAATGAAGGATTCTCTTGGAAACCTTCAAGATGCTGCATATATATCTCCTCCTGTAGCTCACCATGCAAGAATGCACTCTTTACATCCATGTGGTGAACTTCCCAACACTTACTAGTTGCCAGTGCAAGAACTAGTCTAATTGAGTCCATCTTTGCAACTGGTACAAAGGTCTATGTGTAATCAACTCCATGGAATTGAGAATAGCCCTTTGTTGGAGACATTTACCACCATACACACTCATTTTGGTCAATTTGGCCTAGTTAAATCACTATCCTAAGTTTTATTGACTTAATTGACATCAGAGGACCACTGTATGACAGCAACATGAGCACACCCACGCCTACCTTCAGTCAAGGAGGCCAACTAAGCCTTCTCCTTCATTCGAGGAGGATAACTGGAGCACTCTGGGGGTGATCTAAGTGTCATAAATGCACTTAATCTATAATTGATGGTTACAATCAGTTAAATAGAGCAGTGAAGGCGCCTCCTTTCATTAAATTGATTATTTAATTAATATTTAATGAACTGGAGTCAACAAGGGCGCCTCCAACCACTTATGATGGTCAGTTAGACTTCAGTTAACCTCATCGGGGTTCATTGGAGTCATTGATGCACTACCACTTGTTGGTTGGCTTGCAGTGACATGTGTCTGAGCTACTTTCAGTTAGGCTTAGTCATTTATTGCACTCCGACTTCAGTTAGGACTCAGTTGAGTCAATTAGGGTTTTGATCAGTGGTTAAGCTAGACTCACTCATTCAATTCGAATGAACTCCTTGGGAATTCGAATTGTCTTGGCATTCATGCATCTGGCATGATCATTGTATTGTATCATCATTCTTTCATTTGATTATACAGAGATGCTACTTCCATTGCAGCACCATTTTGCCAATTTTATGCATATTTGTCTGTATTCTTTGTAAGACTTTGTTTTCAGTTCCTAGAACACTGTGACAAATTAATATGGTATCAAATATCATGGCGGGACGAAGCTCATATCTCTAAAAAGCAAGGTTTTTGACAGATCTTGCATGAAAAATTGAGTAAAGCTCAAAAATTCCAGCACTACACTAGAAGCCAAGGCTTACCACTTAATATCCCAAGTAAGAAAATTGTTGGTCAAGCTTGCTTGATCAACTATGCTAGGTGTGATGAAAGCATAAAATGTGCAGGTTGTCTGACCTTATGATGCCCCTTTTGTTGTGATTTGCAGGTTTTTAATAGGTGAAAGCATTCGCTCTAGCAGTTTCAGATGGCTTCTTCCATAGAACTCTTGACTCCGTTCAATTTCCACTCATGGAAAGGAGACATGGAGATCCATCTATGTGCCAGAGGAATCTATAGGGTCACTATCGACACTGAAGAATATCCTACTTCTATGACAGACAAAGCTATATTCTTGAACAAGAAAGATGAAGCATTCAGATTCTTGTGCCTCTCTGTTTCCTGGGATCTTCTTTTCCATCTCTCGGGATTGAAGACTCCAAAGGAAATATGGGACAAATTGGAAACCCTGTATGGAAAGCAGGATGATTTGAGAGTATACCAGCTTGAAAATGAGTTGATGTCTCTCCAGCCTTCCAATTTTGAGACCTTAAATGATTTTTTCACAAAGTTCAAGCACATTGTCTTACTGTTGAAGCAATGTAAGGTGGAGAAGGAGGATGATCAGCTCATCCTCCCCATACTATCCAAACTTGGAGTTGATTATTCATTTTTTGTCTCTACATTTTGTGCGGGGAAGTTCACAACCCCTGGATGGAAGATGCCTTCACTCAATGCCTTCATTGAGTCCCTAACAAGTGAACATGATAAGCTTGTCCGGATGGGGATCATCAAATCCTCTCGTGATCCATCCCTCCATGTCTCAGGGCCCAAAGATCTGAAGGGTAAAGGAAAGCAGCAGAAGAACCCAAAAACCAAATTCAAAGATCCTAAGCCTAAAGTTGAAAACCAGTAGCATGAAGAGTCTTCCGGCTCAAAGAAGAACAAAGGAAAAGGGCATCATGGAAAGGAAAAAGTCAAGTGTTCGTACTATGGGAAGGGCTTCCACCCTGAACATGCCTGCATGAAAAAGAAACTTGATGAAGATACCTCTCTCCTTGAGAGAAATCACATCAATCTTCCAAAAAGCTTTCAGAGGAGAGATCAGCAAGATCGGGAACCACAACATGAAAGAGGTCATGGCCTCATGGAAAGCACTTCGTAGTCCAAAGCACTCTTGATAGATTCTGGAGCTTCGAACCACATGGTGGATGAAAGAGACTCTTTCTCATATTTGGAGATAGGAAAATCCATTCCCATCCACATGGGAGATGACTCTGCCATCATATCCGAAGGACAAGGTACTGTTGATCTTAAGCATGGCTATTTTTCAAATGTTCTGTATGTACCATCTCTGGCATCAAACCTCCTTAGTGTTTATCAAATGACACATACAAGAGTTCCCAAGAGAGTATCCTTCAGCCCGAATGATGTAGAGATCACATAACTTGCATCCGAGAAACTTGTTGCAAAAGGCATTGCAAACCATCATGCAAAATCCTATGAGTTCTCCCATTTTGTGGCGGATGCAAAGCCCACCGCATTACTGACTCATGGAAATGAAGTTAGTAGACTGTGGCATTAGAGGTTCGGCCATCTGAAATTCAAATACCTGCAGCAATTACAGAAGAATTCTATGGTTTAAGGTCTCCCGGTCATCAAGGCAACCACTGGAATTTGCAAGTGCTGTGTTGTTGGAAAGCACCCTGAGCATAAGTTCAATCGGGGGAAGGCAAGCCGAGCATCATGCATCTTGGGACTAATACATTCTCATATCAGTGGTCCCATGCCTATCACATCCATGAATGGATCAAGGTACGTTTTGAATTTCATTGATGATTTTTCCAGGTACACATGGGTCTTCTTTATCAAAAAGAAGTCGGAAGTCTGTGAAAAATTCACTGAATTAAAGGCCTTGATTGAGAATGCATCTGGCCAAAAGATCAAGATCTTGAGATCTGATAATGGCAGGGAGTATGTCAGTAATGATTTTCTACACATATGTTCCCAAATTGGTATTCAGGTCCAACATTTAGTTCCCTACACTCCCCAGCAGAACGGTGTAGCAAAGAGGAAGAATCGGTCTCTCAAGGAGATGACCACCTATATGTTGGAATCAAAGAAGTTAGCTACAAATTGATGGGATCAATCCATGCATGCTGCAACATATATTCAGAATAGAGTGCCACACTCATCTATGAAAGGGAAGACCCCTTTCGAAGCATACTTCGGACACAAGTCAGATGTGTCGAATCTGCGGGTGTTTGGGTCCACTAGATGGGCCTGAATTCCACTTGATAAAAGGATGGATTTGCAACCGAAAAGAATATAATGTATTTTTATTGGGTATCCTGATGAATCAAAAGGTTTTAAGCTGCTATATATGAAAACAAAATATATCATCATCGAAAGGAGTGTTAAGTTCGATGAGCCTCTTCAGGAGGTGGAACTAGTGAAGGAGAAAACTGTTGAATTTCCTTCCTATGCTACTGAATATTTGGATGATGAAATTGGGGGTGATGACCCTGATTTGGATACTCTAATTTCTAATATCAGTGTACAGAAAACATCAGATTCTAAATCAAAACCTGAAGTACAAAATCAACTCCCAACATGGGCCCGACAGACACTCTCCTCTGCAGGAGATAACATTGGAAATCTGAATGATCCAAGGAGAACTCGGTCTGATTTCCAAAGAGCAGGTATTGTGCTCTCTTTTCCTGATTATTTGCTGTACAAATATTGTTATTTGATGATAATTTTAGACCCTAATTCTTACTACCATGCTCGGAAGGATCTGAGATGGCAAGTTGCCATGGATGAAGAGATGAATTCTCTTAAGAAAAACACTACTTGGGAGCTAGTTTCTCTTCCTCCGGGAAGGAAATTGGTTCAATGCAAGTGGGTGTTTCAGACTAAGGTTGTTGTAGATGGAAGCAACTACAAATATAAGGCAAGGCTGGTGGCAAAAATTTTCTCCCAGGTCTAAGGTGTGGACTACCACGATACTTTTGCACCGGTTTCAAAAATGGACTCCATCCACCTAGTTTTGGCAATTTCAGCATCTAAGCACTAGGAAGTGCATCATATGGATGTTAAGTCAGCATTTATACATGGATATATTCATGAGGATATATACATGAAGCAGCCTGAGGGATACAATTTTTATCCATCTTTGGTTTGCAAGCTAAAGAAGTCACTATATGGGTTAAAATAGGCCCCAAGAGAGTGGTATTCCAAGATGGATGCCTTCCTTCTCTCGCAAAACTTCCAAAGGTGTAAATCAGATCCAAATGTGTATATACAAAATTATGATGATCATTTGATTATTATTGTTTTATATGTTGATGACTTACTGATAAAAGGTAGCACAGTTGCTTCTATTTCAGTCATCAAAACTGCTCTCCACAATGCATTTGAAATGAGCGATTTGGGGCTCTTAAAACCATTTTTGGGGCTCGAAATTGAGCAAAATTCTGCTGGGATAATGGTCACTCAATCCAAATATAGATCAGAACTATTAGTCAAGCTTAACATGGTTGAATGTAAATATGCTCCATTCCCTTTCCTTTCAGGGATCAGCCTTGAAGAAGGAAAAAGCACACCTCCCATGGACTACACTATTTATCGACAGCTGATCGGTAGCTTGTTGTACTGCACTCATTCTCAGACTAATATCTATTATGCCATGAATGTTGTATAAAGATACATGCAGCATCCCCATGATATTCATTGGAAGGCAGCCAAGAGGATCCTCTAGTACATTCAGGGAACTAGGACCTACGGCATTCACTATGCTGCAGACTCCGAGGTAGAGCTGGTTAGATACACAGATTCCGATTGGGCGGGTGATTTTATTGATCAAAAGTCTACTTACGGATATGTCTTCATGTTTGGTGGTGACCCCATTTGCTAGTCTATCAAAAAGCAGGGTGCCATAGCATTGTCTTTAGTAGAGGCCGAGTACCGAGGAGCGGTGAATGCTTGCATCCAAGCTGTTTGGTTGCAAGGCATTCTTTCAAAGTTTGATATTTGTAGTACTTTGTCCACTATCCTCTTTTGTGACAACCAAAGTGATATTAAGATATCCACAGATCCAGTTACCAGGCAGAGGACCAAGCATGTAGAGATACACATGCACTATATCAGGGAGCTAGTGCATGACAGGACCATCATTCTACAATACTTCCCGACTGATGAGCAGATTGCAGACATCTTCACCAAGAGATTTTTAGAAAAGAAGTTCACTTACCTCCTTTCACTGTTGGGGGTGAGTTCATCACGGTGATCCAACTACTTTCAGTGTTCATCTTGAGGGGGGGGTTTTCCCACTGGGTTTTCCCTCTTTTCCTCACTTAGTTTGTTTTGAGCATTGTTTGAGTTTCAGTATTGTACAGGGTGACCTATGGCCTTTGTTTTCAGGGCCCTAACATTCTTATGCACTTTATGTTTTCTACTTCTCCTGAGTATAGCTTAAGGGGGGGTGTTGGAGACATTTACCACCATACACACTCATTTTGGTCAATTTGGCATAGTTAAACCACTATCCTAAGTTTTATTGACTTAATTGACATCAGAGGAGCACTGTATGACATCAGCATGAGCACACCCATGCCTACCTTCAGTCAAGGAGGCCAACTAAGCCTTCTCCTTCATTCGGGGAGGATAACTGGAGCACTCTAGGGGTGATCTGAGTGTCATAAATGCACTTAATTGATAACTGATGGTTACAATCAGTTAAACAGAGCAATGAGGGCACCTCCTTTCATTAAATTAATTATTTAATTAATATTTAATGAACTGGAGTCAACAAGGGCGCCTCCAACCACTTCTGATGGTCAGTTAGACATCAGTTAACCTCATCGGGGTTCATTGGAGTCATTGATGCGCTACCACTTGTTGGTTGGCTTGCAGTGACATGTGTCTGAGCTACTTTCAGTTACAATGAGTCATCTATTGCACTTTTACTTCAGTTAGGACTCGGTTGATTCAATTAGGGTTTTGATCAGTGGTTAACTTGAGTGTTCACTGTGGCTTACATTCAGTTAAGCTAGACTCACTCATTCAATTCGAATGACCTCATGAGGAATTCAAATTGTCTTGGAATTCATGCATCTGGCATGATCATTGTATTGTATCATCATTCTTTCATTTGATTATAAAAATCTTCTACTTCCATTGCAGCACCATTTTGCCAATTTTATGCATATTTGTCTGTATTCTTTGTGAGACTGTGTTTTCGATTCCTAGACCACTGTGACAAATTAATACCCGTAGCCACTAATATAGACTTATGTTTTATATCATAACCATCAATATAAAGTTTGGTCCGGAAAACCCATTTGCATTGAACAAGTTTCCTCTTGGGAGGAAGGGGAACCGATTCCCATGTATTGTTCTCTTGGAGGGACTGAAGCTCATCTTCCATTGCTCACTTCCATCTTGGGTCTGTACAAGCTTGCTGATATGTCTAAGGATCAGAATTGATCAGCATGTAATAGTGCTTAGCAAGAGCACTATCACTTGCAAAAGAAGCCTTACTAGTTTGTGATCTAGTTCTCCTAGGCTCTTGGGGATTATCTGCCAATTCCCCAGCTGCTTGCACAATTTTTTCAGCCCATTTGGGCCTCGATGGTGAGTCATCTACATCAATATAATCTTCAGCAACATTTATATCAGAATTATCAGAAAAAATAGAGCATGTATCATCGCTTACATCTTCGAATGGTTGACGAGAGGAGCAATCCCCCGTTGCAAGTTCAAAATCAGGAATTGGCTCTTCTTCTAATTTGACACTTCTTTCAACAAAGGTTTTGCAAGTGGATGTGTCAAAGAGCTTGTACCATTTGGTGTCCTCACTGTATCCAACCATGAGACACTCCTTGCTTTGTGGTTGCAAGGCTTTCCTCTTCTCTGAAGGGATTCTTGCCCATGCTTTTGTCCCGAATATCCTGAAATTTGAGACATTTGGTTTTTCACCAAACCATGCCTTGTAAGGTGTCATTCCTTTCACTGATCTGTGGAAGGCTCTGTTTCAAATGTGAGCAGCACAGCTGATGGCTTCATCCCATAGCTTGGGATTAAGTTCTCTCACTTCTATCATTCAAGTTGCCATCTCTTTGAGAGATTTATTTTTCCTCTCTGCCACACCATTTTGTTGTGGTGTGTAGGGAGTTGAGTGTTGCATTTGGATTCCACACTCCTCACAAAGTTGATGTAGATTCTTGTTCACATATTCCTTTCCATTATCAGTCCTAAGGACTTTTATCTTCTTCCCACTCTGATTTTCTACAAGTGCTTTCCAAACCTTGAGTTGCTCAAACACCTCAGATTTCAATTTCAGAAAATACACCCAACAAAATCGAGAGTAGTTATCAATGAATGTAAGCACATACCTAGATCCACCATATGAGGGAGTGGGTAGTGGACAAATCAAATCAGAATGCACCAACCCAAGTGGTTGTGTTGCTCTGCTTGACTTCCCCTTCTCGTAGCTTTACTTAGGATGCTTCCCAATCACACATCCAATACATGCTCCAGTAGTTGGCTGAATTTGTGGCAGACCTTCCACCATTTCTTCTCTATGCAATGGAGCAACCAAGTCCGGTTGATCTCTCAATAATAGAATCCGACTATCATGTTGGATGATAAATAAGAATTATAAATATTAGATGATGACTATTTACAAAGATGTCTTGGCCTTAAATATGGCTTGGACATTCATGATGAGGAGACACCTCCTTTCATACTAACCTAACTTATAAATTATTTATTTAATTATTTTATGTTTGTTACATTGCCACTCCCTTTAAGGGAGATTTGTCGTCAAAGCTTAAGTATTTTCCTAATGTTGTTCTGCATTCTGACTCGGTGTCGGTATTAGAATCAGACGAGGCCTCTTGAGCAGAGACTTGCACTTCCTCTCCATTGATGATTTTGCATTGTATTGTCTGATTGTGCCTACATTTATGACCAGGGGTCCAGTCATCACCGCATCGATGACATATGTTTTTGTTCTTTTTTTTATTATTATCAGAGTAACTATTAGATGACTTCAATCTATTTTCCATTTCATAGGCATATGATTGAGGTTTGTGGCATTGATGACCGGGTGACCAAGTATCTGCACAGTACCTACATTGTGTCTCTTTTTCTTGCCGATAATGGTTATCGCCTCTTGTTTTAATTCCTTCCAATTTGCGTTCAACGGCTTTTTCTTTATGTCTTGCTACTTCTACGTTAGGTATGTCATGCAACTTTAACTCTTTTTGGAGGTATGGTTTAAGACCTCCTAAATAGGCTTCGAGTATTTTCTTGTCAGACAACCCAAATACTCGTGTCGATAAGGATTCCCACTGATGTGTGAATTCTTCAATGCTTCCAACCTATTGTAATCTGGTAAGTTTACTGAAAAATTCATCTTCTTTGATTCCTTGAAACCTATTAAAAAAATAATTTTTGAACAAGTTCCAGGTGTAGGTAAAATTATCTCTCTTCCACCATAAGTACCAATTATAGGCGTACCCTTCCATATGCATTGACGCATATTTCACCTTCTCCTCGTCAGATATGAATATTGTAAATGTCGAAGTATTCTTCTGCTTTGTTTAGACAAGCAACGCATTGGTCTTCACTCCCATTGTATTCCGACAACTCTATTTTTGCCTTAGGTGGGTACACTTTGTGAGGACGATATTGATTTGCTTTTGCCTTACGGTTTGATGGTGGCTCGGAACTACTGGATGATGAAAGTGACATATTTGAACTGCTTCGCTATTGGCAGTGATTTTTAGCCTTTTTATTCTCTACTATCTTACTGATAGCATCTATTTTGTTGTTTAATCATGCCTCCATATCTGGCAGTACTTTTGTTTCTATCTCTTGCTTAAGCGTCGCATTTTTAATAATTATTTCTTTTGCAATTCTTCTTGATTCTTTGCGAGTGCTTCCTAGGTGGCAACATGAAATGAGGCATCTAACATGTCTGGATTGCTGACTTGGCCCGGACTGGGTATGAGCTTTTGTAACATCTCGATTAATGTATTATGGTTCTGCGTCATGGTGCTCATGTTCTGTGTTAAGGTGTTTATGGTTCATGCTCATGGTACTCATTTTGTCATCCAGGTCTTTTTGTTTTTCACTCAAGATGTCAAATTTGTCATCCATCCTTCTTTCTAGTACCAAAAAAAGCTCGTCTTTGAGAATTGTGTTGTTATTTTTCATCTCTTCCTTCAAGTTTTTTTGGTTAGCGACAAGGGACTTGATGTCCTTCTCCATTTTTTCGATTTTCTCTTTAAGCTCTGCCATGGTCTTGGACCTTGTATGCAGAGGTGTGTATTTTGACACTATTTTGGCTTTTGAGGTGAATTTTTTTGAATAATAATAAATATTAATTAATTAATTAATTAATATGATTATTTTTTTTATAAACTATATAATATTTTATATATATATATATTTTTTTAAATAAATATTATAATATAATAATAATAATATATTATTATATATAAGATTTTATTTTTATTAAAAATTGTTTTTTTATTTTATTTTGCAGGTCGTGGAGGTGTGAACGACCGCACAGTGAGGAGGATGGCACATGGAAGCAAGTAGAAGGCTGGTGGATTCGCAGAGGAGTAGAAGAGAAGGGATGATGGGAAGGTGCCGAGGAGATGAACACAGAGAAGGAAGGCATGTTTGCAGGGGCGAATGGATAGGGTGCGATGGTGGGGTAACGCGTGGAGCAGCGAATGGGAAGGGAAGATTGGAGCTCGGGAGGGAATATTGAGAGTAGGTGGAGGCTTTGGGGAGAGGCGAGTGTTGAAAGCACATAAAATATGGAGCTGAGGGTTGGGTTGGTGGGCAGGCGGAGGCAGGGAGGAGGATAGCGAGGGCAAGGAGTAGGCGCGTTATGGAGATGGCGCATGGAGATGATGGGAGGCATGGTTGAAGTTGTGCAAGAGATGGGCATGCATGGGTAGAGAGGAGCAGCAGATAGGGGGCGAGTTGCAGCGCGGAAGGAGGATTGGAGTAGGGGAATAGAGAGCAGAGGTGATGGAGGTGGCTAGTAGGCTGGAGGACGTTGGTGTTTTTTTTTTGTTTTTTTTTTGCTTTTTTTTTTGCAGCACTTGGGATGAAGTGATAAGTGGTGAAATGGAGCAGCATAAGAAATCAAGGATTGACGATCCGGGTCCGAGCTCAAGTAGGAATTGATGAGCCGAGTTCGAGCTCAAAGTGCAGGAGCGAATCCACTCTGATACCAAATGGAGCAACCAAGTCCGGTCGATCTCTCAATAATCGAATTTGATTATCATGTTGGATGATAAATAAGAATTATAAATATTAGATGATGACTATTTACAAATATGGCTTGGGCATTCATGATGAGGAGACGCGATTTAAATTTTAGAAAATACACCCAGCAAAATTGAGAGTAGTCATCAATGAATGTAAGCACATACCTAGATCCACCATATGAGGGAGTGGGTAGTGGAAAAATCAAATCATAATGCACCAACCCAAGTGGTTGTGTTTCTCTCCTTGCCTTCCCCTTCTCATAGCTCTGCTCAGGATGCTTCCCAATCACACATCCAATACATGCTCCAGTAGATGGCTGAATTTGTGGAAGACCTTCCACCATTTCTTCTCTGTGCAATGTTTAGAGACATATATAATTCATGTGGCCAAACCTCTCATGCCATAGTTTGGAAACCTCATTGGAATGTGAGTGAAGTGCTTGATCACTGGAAGTAGGGAGGAAATTAGAGAATTTGTACATTCTCTCATGATGATCAGCATACCCAACTACAATAACTTGGTCTGTTGAGATTTCAGAAATCTCTACCGAGTCGGGAGTGAAGATCACTCTCGTTGGCTCTCCTGTATGGGTCAAACCTTGAGTTGCTCAAACACCTCGGATTTCAATTTCAGAAAATACACCCAGCAAAATCAAGAGTAGTCATCAATGAATGTAACCACATGCCTAGATCCACCATATGAGGGAGTGGGTAGTAGCCAAATCAAATCAGAATGCACCAACCCAAGCGGTTGTGTTGCTCTCCTTTCCTTTCCCTTCTCATATCTCTGCTCATGATGCTTCCCAATCACACATCCAATACATGCTCTAGTAGATGGCTGAATTTGTGGAAGACCTTCCACCATTTCTTCTCTGTGCAATGTTTGGAGATATTTGTAATTCATGTGGCCAAACCTCTCATGCCATATTTTGGAAACCTCATTGGCATGTGAGTGAAGTGCTTGATCACTAGCAGTAGGGAGGAAATTATAGAATTTGTACATTCTCTCATGATGATTAGCATACCCAACTGCAATAACTTGGTCTATTGAGATTTCATAAATCTCTACCGAGTCAGGAGTGAAGATCACTCTCTTTGGCTCCCCTGTGTGGGTCAACTGGTAGATTGACAACAAGTTTGCTGCAAGGCCTGGTACATACAGTACATCATTGAAAATCCCATGGTCTAAATCAATTCTCCCAATCCCTCTGGTATGTAGTTCATAATCATCTCCCATTCCAATTGTTGGGCCAGCATTCGAACTCATGGAGGAGAAAAATTCTCTCCTGGATACCATATGCCTGGAAGCACCTCAATCAATAATAAAGGATGAAGAGTTAGAAGTACCTGCTACCAAAGCATGGCATTTCTCCTTGCCATCGTTTGAACTGGAGTTTCCATCCTTCTTCCTTACGATGTTAGGGACTGGAATGTTGTTTTTCTCCAGTAGCTGTGCCATGGTGTCTATTGTTTTTTTCATGCATGAGCTCTTTGGATGCCATCCCTTGTGGCAGTAAGTGCATTTGGCCTTCTCTTTTCCCTTATTCTCCTTTTCTTTGGGTGGATTCGAAGCTCCCTCATTGTATTTGGGTTTTTCTGATTTCTTCTTGTCTGGCAACTTCAAATTCTTGGACTTGGGCTTGCCCTTTGCTGAATTCGAAACCCCCACTCCTAGTGCTTGATCTTTGGTCTTGATGGAAGCCATGTGGACCAATTTGTCCTGCTCTTGAGTGAGTGAATCCATGAAGTTTTCCAGGCTTGGCATTTTCCAGTTTCGAAGGGTGAGTTTGCCTGAGTGAAATGTGCTCACAAAGACTGAGAACTCTATCCCCAACTTCGAAAGTATAGAAAAGATCAATTGATCTTCCTTCTTCTCAATCCAAAAATGTTTTAACTAGAATACAAGTGATTTAAACTTGGTGAAGAAGTCCTGGATTGTATCATAGTGCATTGGGATCAAGCTTATCATCTCATTCTCAAGCGGGTGGCCACGTAGCTCATCAATTTTTCCAAATAGAGACTCAAGCTTCTCCCAAACCTCCTTTGGTGATGTTAAACTGTCAAGGTGGAAAAAAACTCTCTTGATATGCTCAGACACATCAATCCATATGCTTCATTCAATTTGTTGAAATACTTGTCTTTCTCTATAGCAGAATTTGGTTCCACTTCAGTGCTCATGGTAACTCTGAAAACCCCCTTGGCTCTCAATTGAATCACCATCTCTGCCTTCCAATCCAAAAAATTGAAGGGTGTTAGCATGATGTGGGTAGCCTCCATTATTTCCTACATTGATTGTGGTGAAATTGATAACTGGTTTACTAACAGCAATTCGATTTTATCTGGAATTCACTAACAAAGTAGCTCAAATCCACTAAGAATTTGGTCTACAACTCGAAAATATCCAACCAGCTCTGATACCATGTGATAAATTCGAACCATAAAGTGAGTAATTCGAACCATGGGAGAATCTAGGAGCATTAGTGAGGTTCACAAATAAAATTTGGGTGCAAGATTCAGCAAAAACCATCAAATTACAGATAAATTACACACAATGATAGTTGGAAACAAGATAATTTTCGACTGTATAACCATGAAATTTTTATTAACAGGTTTATAAATACATCTTAATAGTTTTGAATGGATTTGGAAGCCAATTGTGAGCAAATAACCTGAAATTTCCAAATTGGCATCAAACCCCCCTAGGTGGGCCAATCACGTCCCAAATCTCTCCAAATGGCCACAAATTGCTGAAATGGCATGGATAATGTGTTTTGGTTCAATTATTACACCTTGGATGGTGTGGGTGTGGAAAACGGGGTGGTTTAGAGTCTCAATGCAACATTAATTTCACCAAATCAAGCCAAATTTGGGCAAAATCCCACTCTAGCACTCCAAGTCAACTTGCTTGTCCACATTCAATGAATGGGAGTGCACCAAAAATGATGTATGTGTATATGTGGTGGGTTGAATAAGCTGGAGTACCCATGTGGGTCATGGAACCTCAAATTGACATGGCATATGTCCAACTAAGCACCCCTAGTCCACCTCATAGTGTATTAAAGCTTAGAAAGCAATAAAATTGACTAATTAGTGTAAATAAGGTACTAATGATGGATTACTATTCTAACATCAAGCACTTACGGTAGAGTGAGAAGAAACAGTCCATCTAGAGGAGAGGAAGCAGTCTAGTCTTGTTCTTTGGTTCTTACACTATACCTGGGTGAAGTTTGTATAGAGGAAGTTTTGTTGGGTTTTTCCCTACGAGGGTTTCCCAAGATAAATCTTTGTGTTCTATTTTGTATTGTTGTGCTTTTTATTCTTTCAGTGATCCTTTGTTCTTTTAGTTTAGAAAACTTAACAAAAGGCGTATACAATATTGGTGTATATAGTAAATATACACTAGTATCTATACCTAGTATATACACTAGTGTGTATACTAGTGTATATACCTATTACAGTGTTAGTATATACACTAGTGTATATACCAAATAAAAAATACTTCCACTGTCAGTTCCATATGAGAATCGTGTGCCTTTCCCATGAGCACAATCCCAATGGCTCAACTCTCTTCCATTGGTCATGCAACCACTTCTATGAATGGAAGAGTCAAAGATAAGCAAGGGATGCCTCTGTTGTTGCTGAGAAGGGGATGGTGCTCTCATCAAATAATCATGTATGAGTGTGGGAGCCTCCTTCTCCTCACTTGGAACCAAGAGAAAGAATCCCTTCACCCAGTTTTCATCCTCATGCGCCATGGTATTAATAGGAAGTGCATAGGATAAAAAGTTATGAACCAAATTGAAATTTCTGCAATATTCATGCACCAAGAATGTGGATGGATCCTTGTATCAATTGATTGGTCCATCATATGTATCATCTTGTTCCTCCTCCTAAATGATACAATTTCCATTAAGTGGTATCTCCAAATCTCTCTGAAATAGTGCAAGTGCTCGGTCTCCGTTTTGTTTAATTGCAGCCTTCTCAAACACCTGCAAATCAAAATATAACTCATGATCCAACACCTCATGAGTTTCCCCCTCTCAAAGGACCTGCAAGAAAATTGGGTTCTTGCAGATGAACCTCCTCTTCATCTTACATCATGGGATCAACTTCATGAAGTTCATGTGGTGAAGTTGAAATCAACCCTGGGACCTTTTCTTCAATTGTTGCAAGGTCTTCATGCTCATGGAAATTTGTTCTCGCGGAAACTTATTCAAGTGAAATATATATGTCACCAACATAGAGAGGTGGACATCCATCAGTGAATGTCTCATTGAAACTTGAGCACCCATTAGTAGGTACTCTTACAACCATGTCCATAGTATCACTTGTCTTTTTGGATTGTTCTTCTGTAGCACTAGTTGTAGGGTCAATTAAATGAGCAGCCTGCTCTATTGTTGTGCAATCCTCATCATTAAGGATTTCCTTCATGTCTTCTAATGGATACAATGCAAGTTTCACTTGCTTGAACATGATATTTACTCTTTTGATTCACCACTTAGAGAACTAGGTGGCTCTTGAATCCTCTCTTTGGTGACTAGGAATATGCTCTCCCAATCCTTTAATGGCTCATTGGAAACACAATCTGTGCTTCCACATATGATCTTATCCATCATGTGGGCATCATGCAAACCTCCTTCCAATGATTCAATCTGGTCATTGCATGCATCCTTAACACCTCAACACAAAAGGACTCAACCATGTCAAGCCTCTCCTCTGATGTGGCTGCAACTTCATCATGATACAAAGGAATATAAAAAATTGAACAGTGGTCATACCTTTGCATCATATCTTTCTCTTCATGTGATGGAGCTACGGTTGGGTCTACATGTCAAAATCAAGCACCCAAGGAAAACCCAAGTTTTATAAAGGCAACGCTAGTAGTTTGTAATGCACTACTCATAATGGTAATGTCTAGTGTCACAATATTCCCCGATGACCTTTCATTCCTTCCTAATAATGCACCTACTACTATTCATAGGTGAAGGTCTTACAGTAATGCTTTAGTCACCCTATACAACTAATCTAAAATTATATATATATAGATGTGAAAAGAGAGATACAAGATTTAGACACAAATAAAAATAATATAGATATGATATTTACATAGAATTGTTGTTACAATAAAAATATAAATACTGTAAGAATGATCAAAAATGTATTTTTACTTTTACATATCCATATATACATAAGTTTTGAGTTTTATAGAGTTCAGTTATATGTATTTATACGGTTTTTTTCTTTCTACCAAAGTGTTACGAAGAAAATATTCCTATGGATTGGGGTGGACCACAAAAGATAGGATGATACCATAAATCAACTCTAATCCCAAATATGTCATATAAATGTAAATTCTAACAACGAAAAATAAATGTCCATATCTCAACCAAAAGTTCAAAGAAGTCCATCGTTGAGCTTTCAATCCAATGCTTGAAACCTACAACTTGTCCTCAACAACAAATACATCCAAGCATATAAAATATTCATGAAATGTTAGCACCTTCTCTAGCATAATCCATTTAAACATGTATGAAGCAAATATACCCATGGAAATATATTAACATTTGCACATGAAATTGGACAAGAAAAGAGTATTTCTATTAATTCAAACATAAGTACAACGTGAAAACCTCTATTTACAACTCGACGGAACCGAGAAACCAAGTTCCTCCACCTGGTCCTCCACCACTTCAATCCTCCATAGCAAGGAAACCTCAAGACAATGGAGATCTTGGGAGATAAACATAAATAATTCTATCAACAAGTATAAAGGGATGCAGACTCAAGCATATGGCAATGGGGAAAATTTTCACTATAGTTTCCTAACCCTCAAAATTTCTCCTCCTCCAACTCTTCACAATGGCTCAATATATAGCCCTAAAATGGTAATTACTATTAAACTATTAATGTATAACCCATGGCATCATTAGCAGGAGGAAAACATGGTTTCTACAATAGCTCTAGATTTGGCAACTTGTTAGATATAAACTATAATTGAAATTTGAGAAAACCTTCAACGGTATTCGTGTCTTCACAGGAATTCAAAAATACAGTGTTTTGCTCCTCCTTCGTGTACAACAGGATTTGATTTCTTCCCTCCCCAATCAATTCAAATCGAAATTGCATGGAACGTGGGAAAATTTAAATATAAATCCACCGTGCCTTCCAAAGTTCAAATTTTAAATCACATCAATCGAATGGGGTGACTGCCATTCATCCATCTGAATGGGATCGTACCTACAGAAGCCATGAACCATGGATCCATCATTCATGCGTTTATGCAGCATGCATGTACAATGTGTTTACAGGCATGCAACATCATGCATGTATATGTGCATTAAGTTGGCACGTCTAGATCCCATCAAGTCGTGTCCATTCAATTTTACTGTGAGAATGTGTTTTCCGGAGAAATGCTCCACACACAAGACCAACATTTGAAGGTGATGTCATAAGGCCCCCACAACAACATTAAACACTATGTTGCAGGGTGCATATTGGTTTCCTACATTTGAGTGGGAATGTCAGAGGCGTGGGCATGGAAGACTAATATGGTTAGCATTAATGATGTGATAATTTGAATTTTGAATTTACTAAAGGCAGATGGATGCAAAGCAATTTAAACTTTTATTTTGAATTTCAAATTTCAAATTCCCTCCCAACCGCGCTCTAGGAATACCTATGTGGATTCTTCCTTCCAAGGATATAGGTTTCCACCGCAAACAACAAAGGGTTCTACTACATCTCATTGCAAATGCATTTACCCTATTATAAATGGAGCCAACATAATTGGTTCATAGCTAGTAATTGCAAAATGGCATTAATGTTGGACATGGCATTTGGTGTAGACACAAGACGATTCTGGAAGCACCTCTTAGACATCTCCTTCAAGTGGATTAATATGCAAAATTGGAGGAAATTTCAAGAGTTTTAGCGATGGAGAAGGATTGTTGTGTGTATTAGGATTGGTTTTGCTCATAGTCATTGTTGAATTTTGTTTAATATGATGTATTTAGCGATGGATTTGGACCAAGCTTGTCATGACTTGGGTGAAGACACTTCCTATCATATGAAAAACATAGAAAGAGATAGGGAAATACGGTCGCATTCCAATTCAATAAGAGAAAATTAGTTTATTTGTATAAAAATGTTCAATATCATTTCAATCCAACTGCTATTCAAATCTTATGATGCAATGATAACAGTTGCTCTTTTTTTGTGAGAGCATTGCAGGTGAAGTTATTGGATTATCCTTCCCTTCTAGTATTCCAGAATTATGGCAGCGTTATAATCAAGAAATGAACATTTATGAATGGATGAATGAATGCAGGTGAAGGCATGGATATTTCCATGTGGTGAACAACCATTACAATCATTGGGAAATGTATGCAATTGGGGGAGTGCATGTTAGAATTGTTATGTCGTTTAGATCATCAAGCAATGAGTCCAAATTATTAATGCAGTGAAAAGGAATGAATTATACAAACTAAACAAATCAAATCTCGCAGGAAACAGACAAGTATTTCTCAGAGAATTACAGTGTTATCTTCATTACATAATCTATTGTTACAATAATGTTACATAGGAAAGAATTTGAATCATTAGGGACGAATTCAAATATACCAACTAGATGTGACTGTATCTGACTGGATGGATAACTAAAGATGTCTAAATCACTATCGAAGTCCAAGTAGTTAACTCCAAATGTCTAATCCAGTCAAGCAATCAGTTATAATTAGTCTAACTAGTCTAACTGCAACTGGTGGGTGAGAAAAGGCGCCTCCCCGCATGCAACCATGCATAACTAGCGCTAACTGAGCTGAAAGTGAACTAACTGAATGTAATCGAGGAATAAATAAGCTTAACTAGCAACCAACTCCTAGCAACTGAAGGAGGTTGGTGTCGGGACTCCTAGTGGTTCCTAAAATGTAGGGATTGGCCTAGGAAGCACCTAAACTTATGCATGCAAGTGCAGTCAGTGGCAGTTAGAGTATATCGTTGTTACCCACACTCTAGTAACTAGCACATGTGTCCCCATTAGGCCAAGTGGAACCAACGGTACTAGTGGACCCAATAATTAAATAAAACTCCTTAGTTAGGCTAAAATAATCTAATAGACGGTTTGGTCAAGGGAGGATTATAAATCCTAACACCCTCCCTGAATCCTAACTTGGCCAACTATGGGCCTTGGAAACAAGTCCATAAGTCACCCATATACAATCTAAAAGATAAAAAACATGTTGCTTAATAAAACAAGGAAATAGGGGAAAACCTCATGGGAAAATACCCCCCTCAAGATAAACAGGAATCAGGAAATACAAGTTAAAAACTTGCAAAAACGTTTGTTGCAATTTGCAGCAACAAAGTAGTATTATGGTTCTTTTGTGCAACAACATCCTGAATCTGTGCATGTGAACCTATGAACCCAAACTAAATTATTATGTCTGGGTAAATCTTCCTCTTTGAAAGAAGAAGAATATGCTCCACTGAATCAGAAATATAGACAATTGTTGGATGAAAATTGGACCCATGTAGAGCAACTGAAATAAACTGATGAGAGAGAAAATGTACTTGAGAATTTGAGCCATGTGAGGGAAACCCAAGAAACTGATATATTTCAGCCTTGAACATCGAACCATGTGAGGTAAAATCAGCCCCAAGTGTTAGGAACAAGTGTCTAGGCGAATGCATAATGTTTCCATATTTACTAGTTCTGTGAGGAGATGAGCATGTGATCAAATAGATAGGTAGAGAAGCCCTGGGACTGTGGAGAGTGAATGCTTGAGCCCCATAATATTATATAGCTTCAGAAATAATCAATGATTCACAAAATATAATATCATCAAACTCATAAGAGAAAACTAACATCAAATCCCAAACAACATGTTTGACGAAGACTTGCGATACATGATTTGTCACACCAAAATTGATGAGAGATGCTACAAGCATTACTAAAAGCTCTTGAAATTTAAAACCTGAACCAAATAATATAATATCAGATTCATATCATATCCAAGAGTGAGGAATTATATCAAATCCCCAACAACAATTTTGAAGGAGACATGCGGTACTTGATTTTTCACACCAAAATTGATGAGCAACAGCTTCAAGCATTACTGAAATATCTTGAAACTTAAAACCTGAACCAAATAATGTCAAATAAGATCCAAATAATATCATATCAGATTCATATAGCTTCATATCAGATCCAAGAGTATGCTCCACCGAGATGGTAGATGCACAATTTTCTCCTTCTTCAAAATTCTGAAAATTGGTGCATGCAATCATGTAGGAATTTATTGGAAGCTCTAGATCAATGAGAGTTAATGGATCACTCCTACAATCTGATATTATTTCCAAAATATCCATTTTATTACTTGTATACACACCAGGAACATCATTAGTGATAGAGAAATCAAATTCCTCTTCCTTTTCTGAAACAATCACTCATAAACTATGCACAGAATTTAAAATAGAAGAATCACTGGAGAATTTTTGCAAAGAATGGAAAGAGAGTTTTTCTTCAAAAATAGAGATCCAAATGTCTTCTTCTAGATCAGCCATGTGAGGAGATGACATATTAGAGATCTCATACACTTTCGGAGCAGCATGAGAAGGATTCACTCCAAGGAGACTTTCTTCAATTCGAATTGACTGTGTGGAAAATTCTGCTTCTTCTTCATCTTCAACAATTTGTTTTGTTGTAGGAGAGGGCATGAAATCATCATGCTGGATTTTATCTGAACCTATCTCAATAGCTGGGATTTTAGATTCATCTCCCATGTGACTGCTAGGTCCTCCTGATAGAGGGAAAGTGATGAAGGATTCCCTGGAGGCAACCATGTGGTTGGATGCTCCAGAATCTATCAAATAAGCCTTCAACAGAGTGAGGCTTGCATGCAAGGCATGGCATCTCTCATGTTCTTCAGTCTGCTCTTCATCATCAAACATCTCTGCACCTTGTGGAAGGGAAATATTTTTCTGCACACATAGATATTTTAATTGGTCGAGGGTCTTCTTCATGCATGAGTCTTTTGGATGAAAACCCCTCATACAATAGGGACACTTTCTTTTCAAACCTTTTCTTCTTCTTGGAGCCCGAAGCTCCTTCGGATGTCTTCTGATTCTCTTTAGGTTTTGAATCAAATGCTTTAGTCTCCTTCCCCTTATATTTCCCTTTATCTTGCACTTTGGTAGAGTCTGTCACTAGGACAGCTTGATGACTCCCATCTGGACCAACTTCTCTTGCTCCTGTATTAAGGACTCGAAAAAGGAATCAAGTGAGGGTATAATCCAATTAGGAATGGAAGCTCTCCCATAATGGAATATTGAGACAAATATAGAATAATCAGGGCCTAGTTTGTTGAGTATGGAGAGAACATGTTGCTCATCATTTATTTCTATTCTGCATTGTCTGCATTAAAGTGCAATAGACTTGAATTTAGTAAAGAATTGTTCCACAGTATCGAAACTCCTAGGATGTAAGGCTATCAACTCATTCTCTAGAATGTGTCCCTGAATCTCATCTTGCTTTTCAAACAAGACTTCAAGCTTCTCCCAAGCTTCCCTGGGATTCCTCAAACCTTCAAGATGAAAGAGGAGATCTCTAGATATGTGAGTACATAGATAACCGAAAGCTTCATCTAAGTGGTTCAAAAACTTATTTTTCTCTACTGGATGATGGGGCTCGACCTATCTTCCAAGTATTATCCTAAAGTATCCATTGTTACACAAGGACAGCTGCATATGTTCCCTCCAATCAATATAATTGAAGGGTGTTAGGATCTGAGGTGTGGAGGGTTGAGAATCCATAATTCTCCTGCTGGAACAGACAATATCTTCACACAAGCTACATAGAAACTGTAGAAATCTCACTGCAAAACCAAAATCATTCGAAATATGTTAGAATCAAACCTTCTCTCTCGACATGAACACTTTCTTAGGGTCCGTCACACCTGCACCGCCACTCTGAATAAATTTAGAGAAAGCAAGGCACTCTTTGCGAGACTTCTATGGAAACCCTGCTGCTTCTAGTGTTCAATGGAGAGTAGACAGACTTGAAGCTTGCTTGAGATGGATCTGATACCATGTTATAATTGTCGTTCCTTTATGATCATCAAGCACTAAGTCCAAATCATTGATGTAGTGAATAGGAATGAATTATACAAACTAAACAAATCAAATCTCACAAGAAATAGACAAGTATTGCTCAGAGAATTACAGTATTATCTTCATTACATAATCTGATGTTACAATACTGTTACATAGGAAAGAATTTGAATCATTAGGGATGAATTCGAATCTACTAACTGGATTTGGTTGTATCTGACCACATGGATAACTCAAGATGTCTAAATCACTATCGGAGTCCAAGTAGTTAATTCCATATGTCTAATCCATTCAAGCAATCAGTTATAATCAGTCTAACTAGTCTAACTGCAAGTGGTAGGTGAGAAAAGGAGCCTCCCCACATGCATCCATCCATAACTAGGGCTAACTGAACTGAAAGTGAACTAACTGAATGTAACTGAGGAATAACTAAGCTTAACTGGTAACCAACTCCTAGAAATTGAAGGAGGTTGGTGTCGAGACTCCCACTGGTTCCTAAAATGTAGGGATTGGACTAGGAGGCACCTAAACTGATGCATACAAATGCATTCAGTGGCATTTAGCCTCTCTCGATGTTCCCCACACTCTAGTAACTGGTACATGTGGCCCCATTAGGCCAAGTGGACCCAATTGTACTAGTGGACCCAATAATTAAATAAAACTCTTAAGTTAGGATAAAATAATCTAATAGACAGTTTGGTCAAGGGAGGATTATAAATCCTAACAGTGCAAATGGAAGAGCAAGGTTGTTGTAGAGCGAACGTAATGTAGAAAAATGTATAAAATGTAATGTAGGAGATGAAAAATGAATACAATTGTTTGGCCTTAAATAAGCCTGTCTTGCACCTTTTCACCAAAGGGCATGACTATAATAATAAATTAATATTAATTTATTATTATTTTATTGTTACATTGCCTTCCCCTTAAGGGAATATTTTTTGTCAAAGCTTATTGACAACAATGATTACGTGAACTGTCACATCGCCTCTGATGTGGACATATGTATGGTTTGCTACTGCAAGGTTTTGTCCCTGGTTCTATTTCGATTATGTGTTTGGTTTTTTTGTTTGGTGGTAGCTCCATAGGTAGCTCTTGAACACCTTACAATGTTTTTGAATCATCTCTAGTATCTCTTGTTGTTTTTCCATATCTCCTTCTCATGTTAGAAGCTCCATTTATTGACATTGAAGTATGTACGTTGGTGCATCTTTCCGAAGTAGCTTTTCCATATGATGTGATGTAACCAGCTATGTCGAAGGTGGTTGGAACCCGTATAATTTGTGTGCTTTCTCGAACGCATGGAATTCAATAAAATGTTCTTGGTGATTTGCAGAGTATGTACGGAAGGTTTGTAACCATTGTATTCCTAATACTACGTCGACTCCTCCTAGCGGTACCGCAAAGAAATTTGATTCTAAGTTATACTCCTGTATTTGTAACTTGACTTGGTGACATTTTCCTACATTGTCAATCTTATTGCCATATGCTACCATAACCTTCATGTTAGGTACTGGAAAAACAAATAGGTTAAATACCTTAGCAAGGTTGACATTAATGAAGTTACGGATGTTTCCAAAGTCAATGAGAACTGTGACGTTATTCTTTTTTATATGTCCTTTAAGCTTCAATGTTTGTGGTTGGGAGATTTCGGTAATAACAGCTAATGAGATTTGTGGGGTGCCGTCCTTGATTTCTGTGTGGTAGTCTTGTTGACTATTCGCATTGTTCTCAATTGGTTCCTTGACTTCCAACTCTGCTTCACAGGCATACAATTTATTTAGTAAGCATCTGTGCTTAGGATCCCATTTGTCTCCACATAACTTACATTTCCCTTCCTTTATTCTCTGGGCCTCTAAACTGGGATTTCCTGTGTATGCTGATTGGTTGGAGTCATCTTGGTCGAAATTTGTATGAACGGATTTGCTTTCAATAATCATGGCTTTACGTCGAGATTCCTCCATGTAGAGATGTTATGTAACTCTAGTTCATCACGAATGTGATGTTTTAGACTGTGTATGTAGGTCTGTAGTCGTTGCTCATTGGTTAATTTTGGAACTCGAGTTGACGACGCTTCCCATTCACAGGTGTACTCATCAACACTATTTTTTTGTTGCAACCTTGTGATTTCGAAAAAGAAGTATTTTTCTTCAATTCCCTGGAATATTTTGATGAGGTCGTTCTTGAAGTTAACCCAGTTGTGAGAACATATTCTTGCAGTATTCTTCCACCATAGGTACCAGTTGTAAGTGTTTCCTTCTAGATGCATGGAGGCATATTTAATTTTCTCGCCGTCGTAATGGATGTTGTGGATGTCTAGGTATTCCTCAGCTTTGTTAATCCACGCTATGCATTATAGTTCGTCCCCGTCGTATTTGGGTAGCTCGACTTTCACCCGTAGTTGGCGTCCTTGTGTATATGAGGTTGAGGATGACATGTTGAATAAAGGACTTGGTTGCTCTGGTGTTCTGGGAGAGTTTGGTTGCAGGTCATTCGATATTTGTAATCTATCCAAGATGGCGGTTAAAACGGCCTGATTTTTCTTTTGGTCTTCCTGTAGAGTGAGGAAGCTATTCTCTATTCGTGATGTGTCCAGTTTGATGTCAAATTCTCACTGGTTTGTTTGATTTTTGCATGTAGTTCCTCGTAGTTCTTGTTAATTTTCTCATTGATTTGATCGAACCGGAAATTTAAATCAGCAATTGATCTCGTGATTTCTGGAATCTTCTCGTTGCTGAGTGTGGATTTATTTTTATTAACCGTGTGATTCCACCTAGCCATGATTTATTTTTCCAATTTCCTTTTACGACAAATAAAAATTAGAATAAAGAATATCTAATTCTTTACATCTTGAGCAAATTTGTTTATATATATATATATATATATATATATATTATAATACAAATTATATAGCAATATAATATTATATTATAAAATATAAAAAAGAAAAAATAATTGCAGGATGGAGCGAGCCCGTGGAAGTGGAGGTGGAGGTGGTAGGGACACCGCGGTGGTGGAAGTGGTGGCCGATGGGGAGGCGGAAAAGTGGGGAGTCGCGCAAGGTTGCAAGGGTGGAGTAGCGGAGGGGTAGACGCGGGAGCAGGCATGGGAGCAGGAAGACATCGACCCAGGAGCAACGAAGGGTGGATGGTGGAAGGATATGGTTTGAGAGCTCGCGAAGGTGGATAAGAAAGGGCGCAAGGCAGGGGGAATGTGGCAGCAGCGAGGCATGGTGGATGTGGCGATGGAGGAGGGAAGGTCTGGCAGTGCAGCGGAGGAAAAAAAGGGTGTGCGCGTGGAAGGAGCGAGGGAGAATGGAGCAACGAAGGCGATGGAGAATGGAGCAGCGAGGGTGAGAGAGAGGGAGAGGGAGAGGGAGATGGAGTGGAGCAGGGAGAAGGTTGGAGGAGGGCACAAGAGGGAGCATCGTGTAGGTGGAGGAGTGTAAAGGCTAGAAGGGCATATGGGAGTGGTGGGAAGCTAAAAGTATGGGAAGTGGTGGGAAGCGAATTTGGAGTGGAAGGTGGTGGTCTGGTACCGAGAGCCGAGAGGATTTGATACCAATGGAAGAGCAAGGTGGTTGTAGAGCAAACTTAATGTATAAAAATGTATAAAATGTAATGTAGGAGATGAAAAATGAATACAATTGTTTGGGATTAAATAAGTTTTTCTTGCACCTTTTTACCCATGGGCATGACTATAATAATAAATTAATATTAATTTATTATTATTTTATTGTTATACCAAACCCCATAATCAACAGTTAAGGAAACTGATTCTTGGAACCTACCAATGGTCAGGTAAAAGATAACAAAGAGGGTAAACCAGAAAAGGGATGAATTGAAGTAGTAAAATAGGAGATCGGGCAGAGATCTGATGTTGAATAGTGCATATTTCACACCATTCGGAACAGTGACATCTTAGGTGGATTTAAAAGCATCGAGTATGAGAGCGAGGGCTCCCATCCATGTCAGACCACTCACCCCGAACGCAAGAGTACTCCAATTCACGAGAGGAGCTCGCTGCTAAACTCTCATTAATGTCATGTATGGTGGTTTTGGGCACTTTCAAACTTTCTGATGTGCATTATATATAGATGATAATTTTGTTTTACACTGTTTGGAGAGCTGCAGTTGATTTGATGATGAGCAATTGTATTTCCTTAAGATACAACATGCACACAGTTACATTTTGATCAAGTGGAATACATGTATTTTAAAATGTGTTTATGTATTGGATTGATGTATAAATGTGAATTCTGCAGAAACTAACATTAAGGTGGAATAAGCATTTGTGGAGTGTAAGAGATTAATGGAAACATGGGAAAAAGAAAATAACGTTAAAAAAATGTTCATATGAAAATAACATGGGGAGTAAACATTATATGTATGTATTTGAAAGTGAAACTAATATTCATATGAATGTGATAGTGTTTAATATATAAGAACAAACCGAGTTTCCCTTTCAGCTTGTAAGGTAGCTTGTCTGCCATGTGCATTTTGTGGAAAGCTTGTTTTCTGTCACCTGGACGTACATCACATACAAAGTTTAAACAATTGTTACTTTTTGTGTTTATTTATACACTCTTATCTTTTTCCCTCCATTCCTCGATGGATAGATAAAGATAAACTTGTTTTTGTTATGAGTATAAAATACCATACCAACTCTAGCTTCCATTGTTAGTTTAATGCTCTAACGAAGTCTAAATCTTTGAGCTACAAAACCTACTACACCAAATAGTTAGATTTTAAGATTAACTCCAATAATCTAAAAACCCAAATTTAAATAATCAACTTTTCTCAAATCACATCCATATATAAATATGTTTAGTAATGTTATGATATCATGCCCCTTTTATCAATATCACTAGGCCTTCTATGAACATGTGAATCATTATCATTAAAAACATATTAAACTCAAATATTGTTTTTTAAATATAAATTGTTTATATTAAAATTCTAAAATGGTTTTATGTTTAAAGTAAAATAAACATATAAGAATTTTCAAACAAATGAAATGATTGGTTTTAATATTTTGATATTAGAATCATTTTTTTCTATTTTTTTAGACTAGAGGAATTATCAATTGTGTCAGTATCATACTCCCGTGACACGGGGTCGAATCCTAGCATCTACCACTATAACCCCTAGGCAAGCCCAGCGAACCTCCCTTTTGGCATGCCCATGTGTCTTTAACCGGTTTCGAACTAGTGACCTGCACAATGGCCTGCACCCCTTGTCAGAATGTGTGGTGGCGCCTACCCTGTGGGGGGCATCATTTTTCATATTGTTAATTGTATTGGGTATTCCTCAATAGATTTAAATTTATGTAATAATTACGTCGATATGTCAGCTATTAGGTGGGGTTTTTTTATGCAATTTTTCCACATTTAAATACAAAGAAATTAGGTTTAGATCATTGCTCAAATAAACCCATATCACATTCTTGGTATCACCTTCAACACAGACCCAATAAAAGACATGTGCACATACAACCTCTCTAGATAGTCAGGCCTACTACTACAACCTACAACTTCTTCTCCAAGGTAGTGTTTCCATTATGTGAAAAAATAGAATAATATAAATAGGGCAGTCTCCCTCCCCCTCCAAATATGGTTATAAATGAGAAGTTCATGTTTACCACTTATAGTTTTGAGTTGAAAACTATAATTTTAATTTATTAGAAAGGTTTTGTTTATATGGCTCACTTAGTGTTATTATTATTATTATATATATATATATATATATATATATTAGTTGTTGAATTATGATTAAACATAAATTATTATATCAATATAAATCATTTAATTATTATATACTCTAAAAATTATAAGATTTTGGTCGAAATAGGTTGATTTTTTGGCACGATTTAGATAAAATCCATAGTTACATTCCAATTTTGGAAAATAAAAAACACAGAATTCCAAGAAAAAAATGGTTGTCTGGTTCAAATGGTCAAATTTTTAAACATCTCAATTAATTATTGATATATTTTAATTTAAATTTAAAATATATTGATATAATAATATACAAATTAATAGAAATATATTTTAATTTTATATATAATATTGTTTTATATAAGAAAATTTAAGTATTATTTAATACTTTAAATAAATATAAATATGTACATAGTTAAGGTTGTCTATGCATAAAAAAACCACAAATAAAACTTTGTCTTTCATAAGAAGGAAAACTTTATGTTTGAAAATTGTGCTTCACAGTGTTGCTTTGTTGCTTTGTTAGTAAACTGAGAACTTTATTTTTGAAAATTTTGCTTCACAATGTTGTTTTGTTAGTAAACTAAGGAGAACCCCAGTCTCACATCTTATACATAAAAATAACAAAACTGAGGAGAACCTCGATCTCACATCTTATGCATAAAAAAGGTTTTGTTGTTGGGACCCTTGCCTAAGAAGGAGGTGCATGTACTATGTTAAACATGATCTATACTATCTCAAGAACCTTTCGTTGGATGACTACATGCGCAACAAGAGGTTCTCTGTCAGGAATACTTCCTATTTCTAGAATGGTTATGTAAGGTCTCTCTCATGGATTAGTAGAGAAATGGGTTGGAAAGTGGGGAATGGGAATAAGATCATGCTGGGTATAGACTCGATTGTCGGACTAAAATCCTCCTTCATCCTCTCTGAAGATATTCGATCTTATTTAGTTGACCATGGCATTTTCACTCTCAACAATGCTCGAAATGTAGAAGGTGGAAGGAACATAGACTCTTATTGGTTATCGACACAAGATTTGGAGTTGGATCGCATTTGGAAAGCTGAATGGAATGGTTACATCGAAGGCTTGTCTCACGGGGGGATTAGATTAAAAGAAGCTCAAGACACTTTATTGTGGATGCATAATACAAAAAATGGTGAATTTACTGCAATCCTGGCTTATGACCTTATTGTTTCTTCTCAGGTGTCTGTGGCTAACTGCAAAACTCAGGATTGATTATGGAAGTTTGGAAAACCTCTGAAGCTCAAATGCTTCCTGTGGCTAGTGCTGGAAAAGCGCATCATCACTTGGGATAATATTTTAAGGGTTGCGTTGGCCCAAACAGATGTTGTCTCTGTTTGAATAATGAGGAATCTATTGATCACGTCTTTTTATTCTGTGGTTTTGTCAAAAATATCATCGATCTTCTCTTAAGGAAATTCGGCCAGGGAATTTCTTGGTCTCTTCCTTCGATTCTGGAAAACATTGAGGATTGGTATCAACACGCAGGAGTGACCTCTCATCTCCCCCTTTTCCTCATCTGGAATATTTGGATATCTCGCAACATTTCCATTTTTTAGGATAGAAAGGTCGATGCTGAAACTACTTTCCACAGAATTTTGACATAGTTGCACTCTTTTCCTTTAACCAGCAAAGAAAAAAGAGTTAAGATTGTGGGAGCTCAGCCTTTTCTCAATTAGCCCTTTTTTTTTTACGGGGCAGCAAACCTCAAGATAGTTGGAGTAGGTATTTTTCTGGGACTCAGTCAATCTCACTCCTTTTTTTTCTGAAGATGAGTTGTGGTGTAAGTCCAAACACTAGAGCATAACTTCTTGTCCTCTGGGCTTTATTTTACTTTTCAGCCTCTATTGGAATCCCCTCACTCTGTGTCTTTGGGGACTCATCAGTAGTTATCAACTGGGAAAGTGACAAATATTCTCTCACAGCACTGGATATGGATTACTTGTGTGATAATATCTTTGTATTAAAAGCCTCTTTCCTCTCTCTAGAGTTTCAACATGTCTTCCAAGAACAAAATCAAAAGGCGGAATGTTCATCCAAGGAGGTGCTCTTATTGGCCTCTAGTCTCTTGTCCTTCACAGAATTTTTTGAAGGAAACATTATTGGGGGAGGTGAGATGAAGCTCTTCTAAAATCTCACCATATATACAGTTTCTTGCTTGTTTTTCTTAGCATTCCTTTGGCATTGCTCTATGAGTTTTGATGTCTTCAGTCTCCATGGATGAAGGCCATCCCTTATAATTAGTCGATCCCCCGAGTGCCTCCCTGGACATCTTCCTGCTTTCTTTTTGTGTTCTTGCTGGAAATGTTTGTTACTCTCTAGTTTGGAGGGGTTTTTGTTAAGTTTTGGATTTACTAGTTTCTTTATGCCCTGTCAGCTATGTACTAAATTAATTACTCATATATTATATGAATTAATTGTTGTTCAAATATAATTTATACAATTTTCATTTTTTGTTTGATAACAACAAAACTATCTTTTACCAATTGTTATTTCATTCTTTTATAACCACTAAAAATATAAAAATTAAAAATTAAAAATTTTTATTTAAAGAATTACATTATATAAATGTGGCAAGTGTAATTTAATTATTTATTATTCACAAAATAAATAGATAAATCCTAACTTCTTCATTAAAAAAATAAGTTATTTATATGTTACAAGAGCATTTTATAAAATTCTAGAAGATGATATTTTTTTCTTCAAATAAAAACGCCATAATATTTAAAAATTAAATATTATTTTTATTATATAATAAAAATTATTTTTCAATCTAAAGACAAAAGACATGTCTATTTGTAATGGATTTGTAACATACCAAAACAACACAATTTTGTTTTTGCTTTTACGAACTTAAGTAATTTTAACTTATTTACTTCTCATAATTGATAGGGTGGCTTGAACTCTCAGCTCTTTATATAGTGTGTGTGGACAAAGATTGATGTGATGGCTTTCGAAGTACTTTTTCTTATGGATATGATTGTTTAGTTAGGCTTGTGACTTTTTTTTTCATATGGAAATATGCACAGAAAACCCAACAATACTTCCCCACATTAGTGGATGGTAGAGGTGGTAAACCGTCTGCCATCCTCGCAAAAGGCCTAACCCTAAAGGACTCAAGACTCGAACCCGTGACCTCTCCCCGAACCGAGAGAGTATGCGCATGTCTTACCAATTGAGCTAACCCTTGGGCTAGTTAAGCTTGTGACTTACATAGTCGTTGTGCTAAATCTACCTTATTCACTTGCAGGTGTCCACTAAGAGTTGACCCTAAAGATTGTAACGTAGCAAGGGAGGAATTACTTGGAGGTTTTGCAACTTGAATATCATCCTATAACCAAGGTGTATCCAAATAATATACATAATTATTGACTACTTGGTGATGTTCCAAATCACATGATGTTTTTAGCATCTCGAGGTAAATGCTTACCAGTTGGATTTACTTTACCTTTTTGGACTAGGAAGCGAGGGTTATACTTGTGGGTAGTTCACTCTACTCTTCTGTGTAAACATTTTTGAGAAGCTATGGTCGTATTTCCCTTATATTATCAGTTGTGCTACTTCTCTGTCATATCCGTAATGACACAAGTATGTGAAGATTGGAGGATTGCAGAATGTATGGCTTCATGCCAGTATTGCTGCATCTTGTTGATTAATGGGGATTTTGAATTCGCCTTATTTCCTCATAAGTTAAGATGAGAAGAAATGTTGGTTTAAGTGTTTACCCTTCATATAATGAAGAATGTATTTAACTCAGATAGTTACGGCGACATTACATTTTATTTCCAAGGGTTTCTCTTTCTACGGTGTAAGGAAGATAGAAGGAAAATGGTTAGTTAAAATTATATGGATTCTTTCCTCATTTTTAATACTCAAATGGATTATGTTTTGTTTAACAAATATATGTTTTCTATGTTAAAGACTCCAATAGAGGTATTGAATATGATTACCGTTTATTTTAGTTTATAGCTCATTCACTAATAATATTGTGACTTACTGATTTTAGTAGTTACAGTTCTGTATAACCCATTATTAAAAGAAGGAAGAAAGTTCTCTTCTCTACTTACCCTAATTCAATGATTATGTTTTGTTGAGTATAAATGAAAGATTTACATGTGATTATTTTTCAATGGCCTCACTCTGTAAATAGTGGTTAGTAGCTACTTGCAAGGGTTTTGAAGTATTGAGTATAATATTAGGGTTACTTATTTTAATGCAAAGTATTCCCTTTTGGGTTACCCTTCCCATTGATAATTGTATATAACCACTTCAAGTATTACTAAGAGACATAAATAATAAAGAGGTATTTTAGCATATATTTGTTAAAAAATTGCAACTCATATCCATACATTTAAAGAATCATTAAACGTGTTGTGTTATTTGCATTAAATATAAATGGTAACATGAGTCTTTTTCATAATCAGACAAGAGTTGAGAAGTTACTAGTAAAACATATATGAATTTTGCCTGGAATTGGAAAGCAACCAACCACACACCACCCGACCTTAGAACCTCAAAAAATTTCAGTCTACAAGGTCTGCACCCCCTTGCCCAGAATCCTGATTTTATGAATCACTTTTTTAGCTTTCAAGTTCCCACCAGTCTAATGAACAGAGTCAATTGTTGCAAAACCTAGCACCTTTAATAGTACTCACTATTGGGTCTACTTCAGATTGTGACATCTTTCAAATGTTAACCGATAGATCTATGATATTTCTCATCGATTTCCTAGAGCCAACGCCACTCTAGGTGTTCTCTAGTAGCTCTCAAATTTCTTTTCTTGGTTATCTTTTTATTTTTCCTTAAGCATGCTCCCTTCTTTTTTCCTTGCACAGGACTTTAATAGCTGATAACTAACTCTCCCCCAAGACTGGCCACTTGTCTTCGTAAATATAGTTGAGGGTCAGTTACTACCATAAACTCAGGTTCTATCAATTAACTGCATGGTTGTCTAACTTTCATATCCATATTTTCACATTTGTATTAAAGAAATAAACTTCTACAAAAGCATTAATATCTATCACAGTAGTAAAATTTAAACATGGCCACTTAAATGTTACGAGGGGTATTACAATCCTCCGCTCCTAAAAATTTGTCACTGTCCTCAGCGATTATTCATTTTTACCATAGTCTTGAAATAGAAAATGATAAGCTTGTCTCATAGCATCCTCTCTTTCCCATGTAGCTTATTCTTGAGCGTAATGCTCCCACTGGACTTTAACTTACACGATGGTTTGCTTCTGAAGCACCACCTCTCTCTTGTCAAGAATGCACATTGGTTCCACGTGAAAATCGCCCTCTGATTCCACCTGTACATTATTCCAGTCAATAATATGAGTCATATAAACAATATATTTTTTCAATAAAGAAACATGAAAAACATCATGAGTTCTTATATGTGGAGGTAAAGCCAATTGATAAGCTATCGGCCCCACTCTAGCTAGTACTTTAAAAAGTCCTCAATATCTAGGTGCAAGTTTGGCACACAATTGTGCTCTTAAAGTACTTTTTCTTAGTTTAATTCTTAGGAACACATGTTCCCCTACGTTGCATTCTTTAGTTGTTCTCGTCTTGTCGGCTTAACTTTTTTGTATGTCCTGTGTAGCCTTTAAGTTCTGTTTAATTTGTCGTACCATTGTTTCCATCTATGCCAACAAGTCTACACCTAAAGTCTTTCTATCTTCAAGATTACCCCAACTGAAGGGTACTTTACACCGTCTACCATACAATACCTTAAAGGGGCTCATTTTGAGAGAATCTTGATACCTCAAAGGGGCTCATAGCTTTGTAAGTTGATTTTACAGGTATAAAATGTGTCGCTTTGCTTAATTTATCTACCACAACCATAATTGAGTCATTATGTTTTCTTGTTTTAGGCAATCCAGTTATAAAATCCATAGTTATGGTTTCCCATTTCCATTCTGGAATGGGCATAGGCTACAATAATCATGTTCGATGTTGGTGAACATCCTTAACCTGTTGACATTTAAACCACCTAGCTACATATTCATTTGCTTTTCTCTTCATATTGGGCCACTAAAAATCTTATTTTAATGTTGTTATAAGTTTTGGATACCCTGGGTGTCTTGCATAAAGACTATCGTGTAGCTCCCTGAGAATTACTTGTTTTATACTTGACTGATTGGGTTCATAAATTCAGTTTTTGAAACGCAAAAATCCTTCGACATCCTCCTGATATGCATCATCCTCTGTATAATCAGGCCTATTATTACATTTTCCCAACAACTTGTTATACTCAAAGTCATTACTTGATAACGTTTTCAAGGGATTTTTAAATTCTAATTCATATCCACTAATTAATACAGTATGCAAATTATGTTGTTTATGACTAAGAGCATTTGCTACTATGTTCTCTTTCCCTTTAATATGCCTAATGTCAAAATCATATTCGTTCATAAATGCAAACCATCTAGATTGGCATGCATTTTAAATTTTTTTATCAAACAGGTATTGTAGCCCAATATTATCAGTCAATAACAAAAAATTATTTCCCACAAAATAGTGTCGCCAAATTTTAAGAGCATGGATGATGGTTGGCAGTTCCAAGTCATGTACCGCATGATTTTTTCATGCTCCTTCAATTGTCTGGACTCGTAGCAAATTGCATGACCTTCCTGAGTCAAAACCCCTCCTAAGCCATCTTTACTTGCATCAGTTCATGCTATAAAATATTTGTTAGGATCATCAATTCTTAATATAGTTGTTGTTGTCAGTAAGTGTTTCAATTTATCAAAGTTATCTTGACATTGTTGACTCCACACAAATTTAACACTTTTCTTTTGAAGGGTGGTTATAGGATTAGCTATTCTTGAAAATTCTCTATAAATCTGTGATAATACCGTGTTAGTACCATGAATGACCTGATATCATGTACATCCTTCGATATGGACCATTCTATAATAGCCTTGACTTTAGCAGCATCAACTACTACACCTTTTTCTGAGATAACGTGTCCAAAATATTATACTTCTCTTTTATAAAAATCACATTTACTAAGATTTGCATATTCCTGGTGTTCTCTTAAATTATTTGAAACCCTTCGTAAATGTTCCTCATGTTCCTTCTCATTCTTTGAATATATTAAAATATCATAAATGAATACTAGCACAAATCTATCCAAAACTTTGCTCATCACGTTATTCATCATACTCATAAATGTTGTAGGAGCATTAGTCACTCCAAAAGGCATAACAACAAATTCATAATGTCCATATCTCGTTCGAAATGCAGTTTTATGAATGTCCTCTTCTTTAACCCGTACTTGATCATACCCTGACGTAAGGTCAATTTTTGAGAAAATTTTGGCTCCTATGACTTGATCAAACAAATCATCAATTCTCGGTAATGGATATTTGTTTTTACTTGTCATTTTGTTTAGTTGTCTTTAATCTATACACATTCTAAAAGTGTTGTCTTTCTTTTTTACAAACAGAACTAGTGCTCCCCAAGGGGACACACTAGGTTGAATGTACTTCTTATCAAGTAATTCTTGTAGTTGCATCCTTAACTCTGCCTGTTTTGGAATACTCATATAGTAAGGGGCTCGTGATATAGGTGTTGATCCAGGCATTAAATCTACAGTAAAGTCTAAAGCTCTCTTAGGAGGTAGTCCTGGTATCTCATCAGGAAACACATCAAGAAATTCCTTAAGAATAGGAAATTTATCCACTATTGTTTTCAACTTTCCATGTTCATTCTCCACTATTTTGATTGCATAAAGTTGGCATCCTTTTCTAATAAACTTTTTGAGTTGTACAGCTGATTTGTTGTATAGAGACAAGCCTCATGTAAATTCCTTTTATGGTATGATAGTTTCCCTTCTCATCAATACAATCAAAACTTTTATGTAAACAATTGATGTTCGTTTTATGAGTTTCTAGCCAATCCATATCAATAAAAATGTAATACGATCCTAAAGGAAGTATGTTTGATTCAACCGATGTATCCACTTCATTAAAAATCAACTTACAATCTTTTACCAACTCTATAACTTTTCGTTTTACTGTTGTTTCAAACTCTACCAACCATTCATTTTTTATTTTCTTTTAAAAACTTACATTTTTCAACTACTCTTGGTGCAATGTAACTTAGACTAGCTTCTAACTCAATAAGAATGGAAACGGGTGTGTTCAGAATTTTTCCTTCTACTTCCAGCATAGTGGATTGACGATCCGCTTGTTGATCTTCAAGAGCAACATTAATTCTGGGCACATTTTTTGCTATGTCATTGACTGTAGAAGCTTCTTGTAGCATGTTTAAGGGAGCCATTTTTCTGTTAGGATTATGAGGGCAATTTTAATTGTATAAATGTGACCCATTACAACCCCAATATTTGATTTCTTTTGTGTTGTTATTCCCTCCACTATTAAGAATCAATGTGCCTTTTGTTCCATTGTTTTTATTTGTACTTGACCTGTTATAATTGTTATCTGTATAGCTTCTTGTTCCTTCCCTGAAAGGAGAAGGTTGAAATAATTTCTAACGCTGATCCATCTTTTCATTTATTATTTTTTTCGCCAAGTTCTACGTAGTTCATATATTTGTTTAAATAAAAGATAACAAAGTTTAGCTTTCCTAATTGCTTCATCCATAGTCTTGGGCATCTAAAATTCAATTTTATCCTTGTAAGTCGGAGGTAAACAACTGATAAGACGATATACTTTTGTTTTTTCATCCTTAAGATATGGTACGTAACGTTGTAAAATAACAAATTTAGTTGCGAAGTCTTTCATAGTTCATTGTTCCAATATTAGGTCATTAAACCCTTTGGCTTTTTCATCATAATATCGCTCTAACATGTATTTTCTCTTAAAATAAATTTTAAAAGTTTCCATCTTAGTTCCTTACAGCGTATGTTATTTACGCTTTTTTCCTCATTCCACCACAAAGGAGCTTTCCCACTCAGCTGGAAAATACCCAATGTGCTCTCAAATTATCATCATAATTGTATACTTGAAAATACCGTTTTATGTTTAGAAACCAGGCTTCGATAGCCTCTTCAGATTCTCCATCAAACATCATAGGTATCAATATCTTAAATCCCCCATGTAATTCCACATGTTTCCCTTTTTGTTTCTTATATCTAGGTTCATCACTTTTTTCCAATTCTCTAGATGTGAACTGAAAATTATCTGGGATTTCTTCTCTGCTGTAAATTTTGATCTTCTTCTTTCTCCCCTTTCCGACACTGCAAGAATTTTGTCCATTATTTTTCTGTGGTGCTTGGTTTGTTAAACTTTTTAAAAATAACTCATTTATTTCTTCTTGTTCTGATCTAGCATTCATCAGTTTGACATTATCAAACTTAAGACTATCTAAATCAGTCTTCAAACTCCTCATATTTTCTAACATTTCTGATCGCACGTCAATATTACGTTTCACCTCAAGTTCTACATAAATACTTGTGTTTTCTAGTGCCAACATTCCTTCATGTAATGGTTCCTCTTCTAAAATTTGTCTTGGTTCTGCCATCTATAAGTCTTCTACTTTTCTCTCTATGTGCATCAAATATTTATTTTGGCACTTTCTAAAAAGTATTTAAACACACATACATATATATTTCTGAATGTATAACTAAATATGTATGTATTGGCCCATTAGGTCTAAGCACTATAACCTCGCTTTGATATCATTTGTAACATATCAAAGCAACACCAAAAAAAATGTTTTTACCAAGGATCTTAAGTAATTCTAACTTATTTACTTCTCATAATTGATAGGGTGACTTAAACTCTCAGCTCTTTATATAGTGTGTGTGTGTGTGTGTGTGGACAAAGGTTGATGTGATGGCTTTCAAAGTACTTCTTCTTTATGGATATGACAGTTTAGTTAGGCTTGTGACTTACTTAGACATTGTGCTAAATCAACCTTACTACACTTGCAGGTGTCCACTAAGAGTTGACCCTAAAGATTGTAATGTAGGAAGGGAGGAATTACTAGAAGGTTTTGTGACTTGAATATCAACCTATAACCAAGGTGTATCCAAATAATATACATAATTGTTGACTAATTGGTGATGTGCCAAATCACATGATGTTTTTAGTGTCTCGAGGTAAATGCTTACCAGTTGGATTTACTTTACCATTTTGGACAAGGAAGCGAGGGTTATACTTGCAGGTAGTTCACTTTGCTCTTCTGCGTGTAAAAATTTCTAAGAAACTATTGTCGTCTTTCCCTTATATTATCAGTTGCGCATTTATCATATCTTCGGGTCATCCTGGCCCTATGTTTTCAGTTGAACAACGATCATGGCCTGTGTTCCTTTTTTGTGTAATTTCTAACTCCATTCCTTAATTCGAACTTAAATCCTGGTGTACATATGTTGATGACTATGTGCATACAAATTCTATCCTAACATTGTATGGTTACTATGGAAACGGTTTTATGAACTCATGGTTTTGGTCTCAACAATTATAGTTTGTGGGTTCCTTTTTCTATCCGGGATTATCGAGGGTTTTGGATTTTTAGTTTCAAACTCATGGTTGCAGGTAAAAACCCCAAATTCTCCTTTGTCAATAAATACATTTATATTTTCCAAACAATATTACCCTTCACATACTTAATTTGTTTATGCAACAATTTAATCTAGCAACCAAAAGTTTCGAATATTTTGGCTCAAAGCCTGTATAAGTTATCACATAAGTCTCATGTACTACTTCTCTACCATATATGTAATGATACAAGTATGTGAAGATTGGAGGATTGCAGAATGTATGGCTTCATGCCAGTATCTATGCATCGTGTTGATTAATGGGGATTTTGAGTTTTCCTTCATTCCTCATTAGTTAAGATGAGAAGAGTTAGCGGTTTAAGTTTTTTCCCTTCATATAATGAAGAATGTATTTAACTCAGAGAGTTACAACGATGTTACATTTTCTGTGTAAGGGTTTCTCTTTTAACAGTTTAAGGAAGATAGAAGAAAAAATGGTTAGTTAAACTTCTATGGATTCTTTCATAATGTTTAATACTCAAATGGATTGTGTTGGGTTTAACAAATATATGTTTTCTATGTTAAAGACTCTCCAATAGAGGTATCGAATATTATTATTGTTTATTTTAGTTTATGGCTCGTTCTCGAATAATATTGAGACTTATTGATTGTAGTAGTTACAGGTATGTAAATTGATTATTTAAAGAAGGAAGAAAGTTCTCTTCTCTACTAACCCTAATTTAATGATTTTGTTTTTTTAGTATAAATGAAAGATTTAAATGTTATTATTTTGCAATTCCCTCACTTTGTAAATAGTGGTTAGTAGCTAATTGTTAGGGTTTTGAAGTATTGGGTATAAGATTAGGGTTACATCTTTTAATGCAAAGTATTCCCTTTCAAGTTAACCTTCCCAATGATAACTCTATATAACCACTTCAAGAATTACTAAGAGACATAAATAATAAAGAGGTATTTTAGCATATATTTGTTAATATTATGTAACTCATATCCATACATTTAAAGAATCATTAAACATGTTATGTTATTTGCATTAAATATAAATGGTAACATGAGTCATATTCATAATCAGACAAGAGTTGAGTTTACTAGTAAAACATATTTGAATTATGTCTGGAATTGAAAAGAAACCAGCCACACACCACCCAACCTTAGGAACATAGAAACTTTTCGGTCTACAAGGTCTCCACCCCCTTACCCAGAATCCTGAGTTTATGACTCACTTTTCTAGCTTTCAAGTTGCCACCAGTCTAATGAACATAGTAAATTATTGCAAAACCGAGCATCGTTAATGTGCTCACTAATGGATCTACTTCAAAGAATGCCACCTTTCAAATGTTCACTAACATATCTATGTTATTTCTCATCGATTTCCTAGATCCTACACCATTGTGGGTGTTCTTTGGAAGCTCTCCATTCTCTTTTCTTGGTTCTCTTTTTCTTTTTCCTTGAGCATGCTCCCTTCTCTTTTCCTTGCATGGGACTTTAATAGATGGTAAGTAACTCAACCCCAAGGCTGGACACTTGTCTTCCTAAATATAGCTCGGGGTCAGTTACTACCATGAACTCATGTTTTGTCAATTAAATGTATGGTTGCCTAACTTCTGTATCCATATTTTCACATTTGTATTAAAAAAATAAACTTCTACAAAATTATTAATTTATATTTGATGAGTAAAATTTAAATATGGTTACTTAAATGTTACGAGGGGTATAGAAATCGTCTTCTCCTAAAAATTTGTCACCATCCTTGGTGACTATTCATTTTTATCATAGTCCTGAAATAGAAAAGGATAATCTTGTCTCATAACATCCTCTCTTTCCCAGGTAGCTTCTTCTGGAGCGTAATGCTCCCCTTGGACTTTAACTTGCACGATGGTTCGCTTCCAAAGCACCACCTTTCTCTTGTCGAGAATGCACATTGGTTCCGCGTGAAAATTTCCCTATGATTCCACCTATACAGTATTTCGTTCAATAATATGAGTCCTATCAACAATATATTTTTTCAATAAAGAAACCTGAAAAACATCATGAGTTCTTATATGTGGAGTTAAAGCCAATTGATAAGCTATCGGCCCCACTCTAGTCAGTACTTCAAAAGTTCCTAGATATATGGGTGCAAGTTTGGCACACAGTCCTACTCTTAAAGTACTTTTTCTTGGTTTAATTATTAGGAGCACTTGTTCCCCTACGATGTATTCTTTAGTTGTTCTCTTCCTGTCCGCTTAACTTTTTTGTTTGTCAGGTGTAGCCTTTAAGTTATATTTAAATTGGTGTACCATTGTTTCTATCTATGCCAACATGTTTGAACCTAAAGTCATTCTATCTTCACGATTACCCCAACTCAGGGGTACTTTACACCATCTACCATACAATACCTCAAAGGGGATCATTTTGAGAGAAGCTTGATAATTGTTATTGTATGCAAATTCAACTAAATGAATGTAATCGTCCCATTTGCCCGGTTGATTCATTACTTACATCATTAACATATCATCCAATATTTGCTTTACCCACTTTGTTTGACCGTCTATTTGAGGATGGTATGATGTACAAAATTCAACTTTGTATCCATACCTGTAAATAATGATGTCCAGAAATTTGAGGTAAATTTTGCTTCTTGATCACTAATGATTGTTTTTGGTATCCCATGAAGTCTAAATTTTTTTATCATAAATATGTCACCAATGTTCATAGATTTATAAGTTGCTTTTATAGGTATAAAATGTGTTGCTTTGCTTAATTTATCTACCACAACCATGATGGAATCGTTATATTTCTTGTTTTAGGAAATCTAGTTATAAAATCCATAGTTATGATTTCGCATTTCCATTCTGGAATGGGTATAGGCTACAATAATCATGTTGGATGTTGGTGAACAGCCTTAACCTGTTGACATTCAAAGCACCTAGCTACATATTCAATTGTGTTTCTCTTCATATTGGGCCAGTAAACATAATTTTTTAATGTTGTTATAACTTTATGATACCTTGGATGTCCTGCATAAGGACTAATGTGTAGATCCATGAAAATTATTTGTTTTATACTTGACTGATTGGGTACATAAATTCGGTTTTTGAAATGTAGAAATCCTTGTTCATCTACCTTATATGTATTATCCTCTGTATCATTAGACCTGTTAGTACATTTTTCCAACAACTTGTTACACTGGGAGTCATTACTTGATAATGTTTTCAACGAATTTTTAAATTATGATTCATATCCATTAATTAATACAGTATGCTAATCATGTTGTTGTCGACTAAGAGCATATTCTACTATGTTCTCTTTCCCTTTAATATGCCTATAATCAAAATCATATTCGCTCATAAATGCAAGCCATATGGCTTGGCGTGCATTTTATGTTTTTTTATCAAATAGGTATTGTAGCCCAATATTATTGGTCAACAACAAAAATTTATTTCCCACCAAATAGTGTCGCCAATTTTTAAGAGCATGGATGATGGTTGCCAATTCCAAGTCATGTACTGCACAATTTTTTCATGCTTCTTCAATTTTCTGGACTCGTAGCAAATTGCATGACCTTCCTGAGTCAAAACCCCTCCTAAACCATCTTTACTTGCATCAGTGCATACTACAAAATATTTGCTAGGATCAGCAATTCTTAATATAGTTGTCATTGTTAGTAAGTGTTTCAATTTATCAAAGTTATCTTGACATTATTGACTCCACACAAATTTAACACTTTTCTTTTGAAGGGTGGTTATATGGTTAGCTATTCTTGAAAATTCTCTTTAAATATGTGATAATACCTTGTTAGTCCCATGAATGACCCGATATCATGTACATCCTTCGGTATGGTCTATTCTATAGTAGCCTTGACTTTTTCAGCATCAACTGCTACACCTTTTTCTGTGATAACATGTCCCAAATATTATACTTCTCTTTTAAAAATCACATTTACTAAGTTTCGCATATCGTTGATGTTCTCTTAAATTTTACAAAACCCTTCGTAAATGTTCCTCGTGTTCTTTCTCATTCTTTGAATATATTAAAATATCATAATGAATACTAGCACACATTTATCCAAAATATTTCTTAGCACATTACTCATCATACTCCTCGTCGTCCCAATTCAGACCCACGGCCTCCACCCTTCGTAAATGTTCCTCCTCGTGTTTCGAAGGTCGTGAGTCTGAATTGATACGACGAGGAGTGGATCCAGCAGATAGACTACGAACAACTTCCTTTTCGATGCAGGATCTGCCATGAGTATTGTCACTTTGGGAGGAACTGTCCTAAGGGTACCCAAGAGAAGGTAGATTCAGTTCGAGAAGGAGAGAAACGAGCCAATGAGGGTTTCACACAAGTGAAAAGCAGAAGATGAGGCAAAGGCAGTGGTGGAAAGACAGGGCAAAAAGAAACAATGGAAAAGTCAATAGCGAGCGCTAATCCATTCTAGATCTTGGAAGAAGAGGGAGAAGGTAAGATGAGGGGAGAGAAAGAGATGCAAAACGAGACTCTGGAAGCTGATACAAAGGAATTTGGGGAGGAAAACAAAGAAACTGGTATGTCAGATATCATGGAGGAGGACGAAGCTAAGGACATGGAATTAAGAGATCTAGATTTGGATGAACTAGAAAAAGAATGTGAGAAGGAAAGAAAAGTGTATGTCTCCCGAGAACAGATTGAACTCCTGCAGAAAGCCATCATTAGTTCAAAAGTGAATCAGGAACTGGGGATCAGTGTGGAGCCTCAGAAAGGGAGTAAGAGGAAATCCCCGAAGGAAGAGCAGAAAAGAGGGCGAAAGACGAATAAGCAGAGGATTGCAGAGATTGGGGTTAAGCTCATCGAATCATGCCAATACCCGACGATCCGGGCAGCCTTCTCTGAAGTAAGTAAAGTTATCTAATGAAGATAATATCCTAGAATATTAGGGGGTGCAATCACCCGAGAAAGATCAAGACCTTAGCTAGGAAAATTAAACGAGAAAAACCAGACATGCTTTTTTTACAAGAAACAAAATGCAGCTATGATACCCTATTAAAAGTAGGACAGAGAATTTGGAAGGGCAGTGAAGTTATGGCAACAGACACAGAAGGTATGGGAGGGGAATTTTCCATTCTATGGCTAGGCTGGTGGAGCTCTCGGAATGGAGGGCCAGTCACTTCTCCCTGATGGCAGAATTCAAGATCTTATGATCAGATATCAAAGGAACGGTGGTCAATACATATGGACCAAGTGCATTTCCTCGGACGCAGGCCTTCATCCATCACCTAAGGTGGCTAAATGACCAGGAGCAGGAGGGAAGATGGATAGTAGGAGGGGATTTCAACCTAATTTTTGCTCTCAGGGAAAAGAAAGGGGGGAGAAGAGTATTGGACAAGTACCAAGAGGAATTCAGGGATATTTTAGCTCATAGCTCGTTAGTGGACATGGATACAAGAGACGGTTGGTTCACATGGAATAATAAGAGGGGGGGAACACCTTGTTGCATCCCAGTTAGACAGGTTTCTGGTGTCAGATAATATTGCGAGGGGTTTAGGGGAAATGTGGGAAAATGTGCTCCCTGCTGTAGGCTTTGACCACTGGCTAGTATGCCAGAACTAGGAAGTGAGGAACTCCTTCCTTCCCAAGCCCTTTCGCTTCGAGCAATTCTGGTTGGAACACAAGGACTTTAAAGGACTAGTGGAACAATGGTGGCAGGATTTGGACAACCCTGGGGGGACAATAATGTACAACTTTCAGTAGAAACTCAAGGATTTAAAGGTAAGATCTGTACTTGCAACAAGGAGGACTTTGGGGACATCTTCACTGACAAGAAGAGGCTCATACAGGACATTAACCTTATCCAACAAAAAAGGATGGACACTGGATGGGACATGGAGATGAAGGAAAAGGAGAGGGACCTCTTTACCCAGCTGGAAGCTAGGGAAAGGCAAGAAGAGATATATTGGAAGTAGAAATATCAGGTCAAATGGTTGCAGGAGGGGGACAAAAACACAAAATTCTTCCATAAATCGGTGGTCAACAATAGGATGGGAACGAAGATCCACAGAATCAAAAAGTCTGATGGGACCCAGGTGGAAACCAGGGAAGAAGTTGGGGAGGAACTAGTTAGCCACTTTAAGGAAATCATGACTGAAGACAATAGGGCTAGGGACCAGGATATTACACGGATCACAGCTCCTATCCCCAGAAATGTTTCCAGGGAAGACAATGAGAACCTCAGTAAGCCTATAACCATGGAAGAGGTGGATGAAGCAATGAGCCAAATGGCCCAGGGGAAGGCCCCTGGCCCGAATGGCTTCACAACCAACTTCTTCCATTTCTTCTGGGATATGATTAAATAGGAAGTTTGGGCCATAGTGGAGGAATCCGGAAGCAAACAAGGAGTGCTTAAAGCCTTCAATGTAACTTTTTTAGCCCTAATTCCAAAGGGGGAAAGGGTGGATTCTCCAGGTAAGTTCACACCCATTTCCCTCTACAATGTGATTTATAAGATAATAACTAAAGTAATTGCGAACAGATTGAAGACCCTTCTCCTTGGACTGATCAGCCCGAAGCAATCAGGCTTTGTAGAAGGAAGACAGATCCTGGATGGCATCATTGCTGTCCATGAGACTATACACTCTTTGAAATGCACTAAACACCCTGGAATGCTCATTAAGCTGGACATAGCCAAATCCTATGACAAACTCAGTTGGCAATATTTGGAGGAAATTCTGAGGGCGAATGGCTTCAGCTCAGAGTGGGTAGAATGGGTGATGGCCTTGGTTACCTCACCTTTCTACTCCATTTTGTTGAATGGCTCCCTGACTGGGATCTTTTCACCCACTAGGGGGATCAGATAGGGAGACCCGCTCTCCCCTTTTCTCTTTATTCTAACAGTAGAGGGACTGAGCAATCTCATCTAGACTCAAGTGGAAGGTGGTAGAATCAAGGGTCTTTTGCTGCATGAAGACATGGAAAAACAAACTCACCATCAATTCGTGGATGACACGATGCTAATGGGGCACCCTCCAGTCCAAGAGGCCCACGCCTTCAAATCAAGCCTAATGCTCTTTGCGAGAGCATCGGGGCTCGCTATCAACGCTGAGAAATCTTAGGTGTTTTTCTTTAATACTCCTACTATCACTCAAAGAAACATTGATTGGATCTTAGGTTTCAACAAAGGAACACTCTTGTCCAAGTATCTGGGGGTCCCTTTGGGGCAAGGATCCATCAGGAAATCCTCATGGTAGGATCTTCTAGATAGGATCAAGGCCATATTGTAAAATTGGACCCTCAAACCATTGAATCTACCAATCAGGTTAATGTTGGTTAAGATGGTGCTCCAAGCCATGTCAGTGTACCTAAGTTTCTGTCATCTTTGCCTTGAAGGCAATCTTAAAAGAAATAAGAAGCATCCAGAGAAATTTATTGTGGGCAGGAAGAGAAGCTAAGTCCAAATTATCTCTGGTTAGCTAGGAAAAAGTATGCCACCCCAAGGATAGAGGTGGCCTGGGCCTTCATGACCCGAAAATCATGGGAGAAATTCAGGGAGCTAAAAGTTGGTGGTGGTGGTGTAACTATTCGTATGAACCATGGGTTAAGATTTGGCATATAAAGTATGCAAGGGATTGACCTAGATCATAGCTGATCAAATTCAATGCAAACCCTCAAGGGTCACATATTTGGCAAAAGGATTTGGCAGGTCGAAAAATAATTCAATAGCATAGCTTTTGGAAAGTCAGAGCAGGGAATTATGCCAACTTCTGGGATGACTCATGGAATCAACTCCCCAATCTATTGAACGACCCCCGATGGCAGCACATACGAACCAGAGGAATAGAGGAAGGTAAAATAAAGGTTAACCAATACTGGGAGGAAGGAATCCAGGAATACTGACGCACATGGGTGATACCGAACAGAAGAGAAGACTGGATAGCAGAAGAAGACATCAGATCCCTTACAAGTGACCTCCAGGATTGATGCATTTTACTCAAAAACAAGGATGACATTCTCTGTTGGGGCTACTCTCAAAAAGGGTCTTTCAGCATAAAGGAATCCTACAACATCAGAATCAGGATTCAGGCGGAGGAGGATGAAATTTGGGGAAAAATATGGTCAACCAACCCTTGGCCAAAGGTGGCCGCCTTCTGTTGGTTGGTAGTTAAATGGAGGATATTGACGGAGGAAAACCTGAGATGAAGAGGCATTCAAGTCCCTTCTCAGTGCGTACTATGCACAAACTAGGAAGAAAGCATGAGTCACCTTCTATATACTTGCCCCTTTGTTGCGGACTTATGGGATAGGGGAGCACAAATGTTCCGGAAGAGTAACAAATATAGAGGGGACCTAGGCCAAACCATAAGGGATTACCAGCTTAATATTTTTAAAAATAACATTCTACGTACCTTATGGCAAGATTTGGCAGTGTCATGTGGGTTTTCTGGAAGGAGCGAAATGGTCGAATCTTTCGTGACAGACATCAATCTTCGGAGGAGGTGGGGAAGACGTTAACCGTGAACATGTTGGAAAAAATCCACAGCATGCAATGGAGTGAGGAAGAAAAAGAATTCTCAGAGCTAGAAAGGAGAGTCACGGAGGAATGGGGACTAAGCAAGGGAACCTTGGATGGTCTACGCAAAAGGGTTCAGACTTGTAGAGTCTCAAGCCCAAATTCATGGTCTCCATCGTCGCGTCTGGTCTTAAAGTTAAATTCTGATGGCGCAGCAGAGGGTAATCTGGAAGAGACAGGATTTGGGGGGGTATACAGAAATTCAGACAGTGAAATCCTGCAAATATTCTATGGATAGATAGGTGCAGACACAAACAACTAGGCGGAATTGGAAGGAATGCTTCAAGGCATTAGGGTGGTGGTCAGGAACGGTTGGCTCCCAACGGTAGTGGAAGGAGACTCAAGCATTCTAATTCAGATGTCCAAGCACCTCAGTAATGGAAAATTAACGGAGAAAGTCTCATCAAGTTGGCACCTAGCCAGCAGGTTGGAAGCCCTCCACATCCTCATCATGGCTCACACTGCGATCTCCTTTCAACATGTCAGGAGGGACGTGAACAAGGTGGAAGACATGATGGAAAATATCGGAGCGAATGGAAATGAAGCCCACAGGATGGGGCAGTTGGAGGACTTCGAGGCAGAAACATGGATTCCAAGATGCCAACAGTTGGCTGCTCATGATGCCAGTGCAGGAGGACAGGTGATGGAGGCTAGGATAAATGAACACGACAGGGATAGGGGGCATCATGAACCCTACGCAGACCTACCCCTTTGACACGCATTGTCACGCATTCCGAGATCATGGTAATTTGGGATGGTCCTTCAGACATTAATGCAAGGTACGGGGAAGGGAATGCGAGGAGAGATGGGACAGATATCTTTCAAGAAGGCGATATAGGAATGATGAAGGAAATGATGGTGCAAATCATGCCGAGTATGGGGAAGGGTGATTACAGGATATGGGAGATCGACATACAGGACAGAACCATTAACATGACAATTGAGTTTTTTCCTGTTAATACCAAGGCTTCCATTCATCTCTTCATCTACTATCTGTGGGATAAAGAGGTTGGACTGGCAAGTTTATGTGGTGGCGCAAATCTACAAGACTTGCAGAGCAATTCGGTGAAGGGTGGGAAGATAGAGTGGAAAATGGATCTGCCACGGGGGTGTTCTGGAAGACCAGGGGGGAGCAACACATAGGCCAAAATCCAGGATAAGGGGAAGAGTGTGGCCCGATGTGGAAAGGTGGTTGCAACTTGGGCTCAATTGCAGGCCCAAGAGCCGATGGAGTTTTATAAAGACCACATTCTGCTAATGGCTCACCAAGCCACGGAAGGGATGGAGAAAATGTTATGGGAGCAAGTTTGATCGATGCCCATTGAAACGGTGCAGGAGGAGGTTAAGAGGTGGGTTGCAGACCTAGGTTCGACGGCTGGCAAAGTCTCGACCCATGATCAGCTCATAATGATTTACTGGGTTATCATGAATTTAGTCACTCACTCGACTTTGAACATCGAAGCTAAGCTGGAGGAGATGGTGGCAAAGAAGGAAGGGGACGGGGAACCAGTCAAAGCCTAGAAGGAGCATAATGAAGAGTGTCAGGCCATTAACAAAAATATTGACACCCTCATCTCGGATTGCTACCTAATGCATCGCAAAGTGGATCAAATTGCCACTTTCCTTGGCATCGCCTTGTATCATCCTAAGATGGAGCAGTAAATGGTTGGGGGTTCCAATCGGTGCGCTGGAGGACAAAGCAATGACAATACAGGTGCTGCAACACCTTCATGTGAATCTTCTTTTGCTCAGCAGGGGGAGTTCCCCCTGCATGACCGTCGCCCTGGAATCGGGAAGTAGGCTTTGCCTTAGCCCTCTGACTGGGTTTTCTTTCCGCTTATCTCCTCTGTTAATAAGTTTATGTGTTTTATGTATTATAGTCTTGCTAGTTTATTCGACTGTAATGATGAATGTAATTCTGGAATTGAGCTCTGCACAGTTAGGGCTCTCCCTATTTTGGGGAAGGTTGGGTACAGGGATGATCGAATGTAATAGGGGTCTGGCTGGGGAATGGGCTGACTAACAGAAGCCCAATTTTTGTATTTCCCAGTAATGTTGCTTTTCTAAAGTAATACATCTTTTATTTACAAAAAAAAAACTTGGTGGAGTTATAAGCACAAATAATAGTGATGATTATCATTGTTTTGCTAGTAGAATGAAGCTAAGGTAATGGATTGCATAGTTGACATAGATTTGGTAGTAAGCCATTAAATCTCGTTTGTTAAGTGAGGAATACTGAGAAACTTGGGACTGGTGAGAAGTATTGTGGTGAATGCATGAGTCTCGACTAGGGGGTGGATTTATGCTAATACATTTATAAGCAGAACTACATACAAATGGGTGGAACGTGGTTTCCACGAAGCCAATTTCGAGACAGTTTGGCTTCAAATAAGTGCATGAAAATTTATGGTTAATTTTGAAATGGTTAAATGTATATTGTTGTAACAAAGAAAATTCATATGTTGTCCAAGTGTGAATGTTTTTTTTCTTAATTAACAAGTTGTTAAGCAAAATGTAAATGTCTTTATGAGAAATTTTCTAAATTCCTAGTTCATGGTGCTTGTTAAGAAGGATCTATGCCTTAGTTGGATATTGGTAGATAAACCAATAGGTTCCAAAGGACAATATTGGTTTATGTTTGAATACATTATTCCTTAGTTGGACATTGGTATCCAATCCAATAGGTTCCAAAGGATGTAATTTTTTTTTGTATGAAGGAATGGGTTATGTATGTAATTCATTCCAGATTCATAGTCTTTTGAGCAAAATGTAAATGTTTTGATAAAGAAATGGATATATGACTTGTAGTGGGAGATAGTTAATGAATGCATGTTTGGGTATGAATTCCTTCATGATCGGCACTGTATGATAAAGGAGTTGTTCCTTAGTTATCTTATGAATACCCTGTATATGCTTAAGGTTGTTAAGTTTGTTAAATTTCCCAATGTCTCCCACGTTTGTAATTGTTAATGATTGTAAATAGTTTGTCAAGTGTTCCTAATTATAACGTTTTTGTACTTCTATTATCAACTTAATGGAATGCAATTTGAAGTTTAAAGATTTAAGTTGTGCTAAAATTCCATTAGACAATTGAAGCTAAGAAGTTCAAGTTTTTCTTAATGTCTTGACTTAGTTTGCTCAAGAACTCTTTAAGTTCGTTTGAGGTTTTGGGGGTTGTTGGAATCATGTAGATGTCCATTTCCAACCTATGGTCTTGTTGTACTTAGTTGTTTTCCCCAAAAATCAATTTTTATTTTTGTGCCAATCAATTTATTAAGTTGGATGGGTGCCTAAACATGGCCTAAACCCTATTATTCAACATGTCATAACATCACAGGATTTGCAAAAATGTTTTCCTGAAGTTTCCTTAAGGACTGATGCAATGGTTTTACCCATTCAGTGGAATCAATATTGTTTTGTAAAGTTTGTGGACATGTTATGATGCCCAACTTCCGACTCCCGACGTGCCAATGTCGGGATAGACAAGTCGGAAGGGAAGTTGTATTTTGTTATTTGGTCGTGCCAATTTCCGACTGTCAATGTTGGGATTAATATGTCAAAGGCATTATATTAATGTTCTTATTTCAAGCCAAAGTTCCAAAGTGCCAATGCCAAGAGTGTCGACTTTCGACATCCAACACACCGACATCGAAATCAACAAGTTGATTGTTGTTGGGCGTTCTCATTACATTTCGAATTCCAACTTCCGATGTTGGGATAGGTAAGTTAGAAGGGTTGTGTCTTGCATGTTTTACTAGTGTCAATTTTACAATTTCCGACTCACGGTATCAAAAAGGCCAGAAAAGCACTTTAGAATCGGGATGGAAGAAATAAGCCATCGGGATTGATTTTTAAGCAATGGGTTAGGCTGACTTGGGACTGTTTATTTTCTTATTTAAAATTATTTAATTTCTATTTAATAAACCTTCCATTGTGTAGAGAATTGTGATTGTTCTTTGTTTTTAGCACTTGTATGTGCTATCCTAATATAGAGTTTAATGTATATGTGTGTGTTTGGGTAATGTAAGGTCACATTATGTTTTGATAAGAGAATGTTATTTGTATGTGTTTCCTTTAGTAAAAGGAGAATGATTTACTTGTATGTATGGTAACATACAAGGTACATTACAAAATTAATGTGGTTATGAGCCACATTAATGCTCATTTCAATGACATTGAATAAAATTGAGTCCTTCCATAACATATGAAGCCCTGTTGAGAGTCACTAGGAAGGAATATGGATTTTTTGGAGTTAAAACTAGACAATATCATCTAAAACAATTGCATGCAAACATGTTGCAAAAATTAATATCCACCCTAAGCTGAACTTTGAAGAATTGCAAATATGTGAGGATATTGAAAAATGAGAAGGAACAAAGATTCAATAATGGAGGAAGCATATGCCCTTCCTACAACATGCTAGTTTAGCACGGTCATGGACTCCTCCTGAAGAGGGGGTCGACCCCCCCTCCTAACCTTAACAAAGCATCCTTTCACTCGCTAATCACTACATTAGGAAAATCAATCCAGAAACAACCTCCATTCAAGTTTTTCAAATGGTTCGAAAGCATTACGAAGGTAGATTTTTTGGCCCCTCCTCTCAATAAATGGGTCTCGCAATGACAAAACAGGGTCTCATCGGGAAGTTCACTGGAGTCTGGCACTTCCAGAAATCCATTGATAGTTGGATTCAATTGAATAAGCACACGTTAATAAAAGGTAAAATGACATATTACTTCCATGAATGAGGGTTATATGCGTTTCTATTTGAATCGAAGGAAGATGGAAATATCATATTTAGAAGCGGGACATACTTTTTAGCGACCAAGGGATGTACACTTAAATAGATGAACACTAGTCTTTGATCTTGAAATGGATGTTCCATCTGTAGTTTATGTGTGGGTTCATCTTTTGCATGTACCATTACATTGTTGGGGTGAAGACTATCTCAAGAATATTGGTAATTCCCTGGAGAATTTTATAGATAAAACATAATCGAAAGCTAGGATGATGGAATGCATTAGAATAGGTGTGGAATATAACCTCGAAACAGGGACCCTGGAGAAAGTTTGGTTAACAATTGACAACTAGAAGCATTTGCAGAAGCTCAACTACAAGTAACATCCTTTTAAATGTAAGGCATGTAATTATTATGACCAATTCACCAAGGACTACAAGAAATCCATCACACTTGCACAAACAACTCCGTCAAGAGAAGAAAAATAAAAAATAATTAAGAGAAATATGGGATTCAAATTAATCATCAAGATAGTATAGATCCCTTAACCCATCCTTCGTCCTCTCATAAGATCCCCTCCTCCACACCTTCCATGTCTTATTCTATGGTGACTACCCCTCCCTCTGTCTCTATTACCAATCTTGCAAATATTTTCTTCACCAAGTCCTTTTGAGACTCTAACTATCATAGACCCTAATTCAAAGAGTATCCCTGTAAATTCATTTCCTATCCAAACCATCCATGATCCTCCTGTCATTGAATATTAAGTAGCTTCCCCTCCTTATGTGCTTTCTACTATTCTTAGCATCAACCCCCTCTTAGAGGAGGAGAAATTTAAGTCGGTTCATAGATAGACCATACTACTCAACCCACTCCCAAACAGGGATGATTTTAGGGGAGGAATTTATCCCATTGGCGAAATTAAAGGAGTTTCAAATTTTCCTTGGGCGAATTTATTATATTAAAAAAGTTTTTAGGGTTAATATTAAATAGCCCATTTTTTATTTTCAAAAAAAATTAAAAACAGAGTTAGCCCAACGATATTTGGTTGGGAATTATTGCAAAACCATTTTTGCCCTTTGAAATTTGCTTTGGATCCAACTTCCACCCACGATTTCCACCATGGGTTTTGGATAGAGGTCCTATTCGCCAGCGATTTCCAGCATGGATTTCAGATGGACATCATGTTCGCCAACGATTTCCAGCATGGGTTTAAGATGGAGTTCATGTTTGCCCTTAATTTCATGAAATGGTCGTTTTTTAGTCCTATTCAGCCTCCATTTGGTTTCAAAGCCCCTGTTCGTCCTTGAAATCAGGAAATGACAGATTTTGGACCCTCATTCGCCCCAATTTGGCTTCTAAATCTCTCGTTCCTCCTGTATTTGGCAATTTTTTGGAGTCCCATTCACCCCGATTTTGAGTATTTATCGTTTCTAGACTCTATATCCCCATTTGGCATATGAATGATGGGTTTGCTCAGTTTATGCACAATTATTTAAGACCAAAGAACGTCTATGGTGACCACAACGAATTCAAGAAGAATTTGTACTGGATTTATGCGCCAACGAAATTCAAACTCAGTCTCTGTTGCATCTGGATTCTGTGTGTTAGTCTTCACACGACTCTAAGTCTTTGAGTTACAGGTTAGTCTCTCTCAATTCATATTTTGGGTGCTCAATGTGATCGAATTTCATAGTTGAAATTAAATTATTTTGGATTAATGAGCTAGGGTTATTGTTGCTATTAAGTTGATTTCTTGGGTTTTTTTTTGGTTGCTGGAATAGGCCCTATGACCTAGGGAATAACTCTCCTACATCTGGTTCTAGTAGGTCGTGACCTCTCTAGACAAATTCATGATTTCACCCTAGTACTCTCAATGAGATTATACTCTTGAATAATAATCTGTCAGCCTGATTGCCATCTAAATTTGGGTTGCTGAAAAACCTGATTGTCTTTGATGAGAGCTCCAATAAACTGGTTGGGCCTCTTCCAAACAACATTGGGCAGATGGTCATCTTGGAACAATTGGATGCTGCCCACAATATGTTAATATCCAAGATCCTCCAAAGCATCTATGCATTGCCCAATTTGGATAATTTTACTTACTCCTATAACTTCTTTACCATAGAGGCACCCAATTTCTTGGCCCTTCCTAGCAGAAGTGCTACCTTCAATAACAAGAGAAATTCTATCCCTAGCAAGCATGAGCAGATAAAACTCCATCAATTTTAGCTTCCTTGTCTCGTCCTGGTGTAGATAAAAATGTCAGAGGCAAGAATCTCAAGTATTGGGCTCAACTTCAGATGTATAGATTTACATGAAAAATTGAATCTATATTAAAATCAGCTGATTATTAGCTCCATCTTGATAGCTATACTTTGTGAGTCAAATGTATATTTGTTGGCACATCCTTCTATTACCTTGCATATGGATGATATTTGGGGGGATACAATAGTTGGGTAGCTAGATCAATTTAACGACATTTATTATTTTGTCAAATATTGGCTACTAGTGCAAGATACTATTATTTCTTCAATCAGGTTATAAACACTAGCGTTTTGATACTGTGCCAAAAATCCATGAACCATTCTCCCCAGGGTTTTGATCTATTTTAGTTTTAGGGACATTTTGAAAAGATTGATTCCAAGTTCCTTCCCTAATCCTTTGCTTGAAAATCCCCATGAAATTTTATCTTGTTGTTTGCAAGTTGGCAAGAGCTCCATTTGTACAAAGATAATGGAATGCCAATTTCAGACTCATTTCAAGATAAATGGATAAAGAGGGTTTGAGAGAGAATTACAAACTATATAGATATATTGAGGAAACACAATTTAAAATGAAATTTCCTGCACTCTTGGTTGAAACTTGTATAGCTATAAATGGTCTCACTTTAGGCACCTTTAACCTTGACAAAGAAACCCCAAGCAGAGAAAATGTTGAAATCAAATATTTGTGTCCTAGGTGTGATTGCATGTGCATGTTGTCTTGAGTAGAGGAATGGAGAATCTTAATGGAAATTATGAGACTGCTTACAATCTTCCATATTCCATATCACCGACTTGTAAGGTATGCCCATGCAAACTAGGTTTTCACTCTCATCTCTCATGCAAACTGGAATATTCATGTGCATACTGGGTCTTCCACTAATCATGCAAATTGGGATACACCCATGCAAACTAGGCCTTCCACTATTCCCTCATGAAAATGGGAATACTCATGTATAAACTTAGTCTTCACACTATTCACTCATGAAAGTTGGATACACCCTTGTAATATTGCATTACTTTATAATTAAGGTGTATATACTCATTGGAAGAGGTACGAACCTACTCCTACTATCAATATTCTCAACCTTGTAATACCATGGAACATGGACCATTCTCCATAAGGTAAATCAACCTGTTATATTTCTTTCTCTTTCACTCTTTAGCCACGCACATAGCTGGTCTCTACTATAAATATTACAACTGCATATATTTCATATTCTCCCTTGAGTTTATACTATGTATGTAGATTTGGAGAACTTAGAAAATACACTAACTGTAAACCTGATTTTTTTATTTCCATAGATTCTACAACATATTTTCTTGTTTCCTAGAGGTGCATGTTTTTGGTGTGATGAGAGTGCTCAATTCCAATTTTCAGCAAAGACATTGTGCAAAATCCTTCAGGAATGGTATCCAACACAGTTTGCATCTTCTACATGATATGCTAGAAAGTCTACTTATAATTCTTCCACTGACATTTTCCAAAAATGCTTAAAAAAGCCACACAAACACTTGTGACTACTATTGTTAATGTGGCCTCTCTGCTGGCATGTTTAAAGTGCTAAAGGAATTCCACACCTGGAGTGTTAATCGCTCACCTACTTGTTGTATGAAAGAGACTTAAACGACCTTATAACATTGTCCTAAATATCTCCAATTATCCTATATGTGATGGGATGGCATATATATTATTTATAACAGTAACACACCCTTCAATATGTGTACCTGACTGCAAAAGGCACAATAAGTCCTCCATGACATTGCTAATAGAGGCCAACAAATCATAGAAACTTAAATAAATGCAATTCCTAACAGTCCAATGACTGTTGAATCATAGACATAATGGAGCCAATCATGGGAGACATGGGGACACAATGCCAACATATCTACCACCACTTTCCTGGTAATCCTGAGCCATTTGGCAGAAATGCTATAGGAGTCAATGCTCTTCTCTAATTTAAGCACCCACTAAAACACCAATCATGTTTCTCCCCTGTGTAGATTCTTTTGCTCTCTTTTGGTTTATCTTTGGCATACATGCTTGCATATGTTCATTGTGACATTCCCTGACTATATTTTCTCTTAATTGTGAATCTATGGTATGTCCATCGTTCTTTTGTGACAGAACATAAAAAACAATCATTCAGGATTTCTGTAAGAACTCATCATTCACTATACCCCTATTTTGATATGCAATTCCCTATTGAAGAGCCTTAAAGAGTTTCAATCTGAAGAAACTTGAATATTGGACCAAACCGTTCACAGCAGCAACCATAGTAAGGCAGTGAACCATATCAATCGAATGAGTCTAAGTTCTGTTTTATTCCTTGCATAGCCATAGAGGTTTTAGTATTTACTCTAAAGTTGATTGAATCTACTTTCTTTTTATTTAAGGTCGTGAGAAATTCATTTGTGCTAAGTCTTTCCCCGATTCCACCCTTCACTTATATTTAAAATATAAATTGCTTATACAACACAACATGAAGTATATATTTTTACCAATAGAGGGTTGTCTGGATTTCCCCTTTTTGCATAGGGAAGTTGTTACCTGATTCGACACATTCACATTGAACGTGAAGTTGGATCTTTTATTAGGGATTAAAACCCTTGCTTTGTCCTAATTGAGAGAAATATCAAAAGATTTTCTGTGAGATCAGGTGGTGTAAGGGGGAAATCTTGTGGTGTCTCTAGTTGTTTGTTGTGTGGGAATGGATATTGAATGGGTTTTTGGTTGCTTTAAATCCCTTGGTTTTATGCCCTTAGACCTAAATTGTCAACCATCCCATCATTTGGGTTAAATCCAACGATTGGGACTACTGAGTGTGGCCCTCTTTAAAAGCTTGTTGATCAGTCTAGGGGAGAGACTATACACATTCCAAGAGAAGAGAAACCAATAGAGGTGGGAATAAAGAGGGAGATTGGGACATCAGTTGGAAAATTTGCATTGGCAGTTGAAAGCTTCAGAAGTTGATGGCACAAAAGCAAAAAACTAAAGACTAAGAATGAGAATTATGTTCCTAGATCACGAGGACGAAGAGAAGTGTGACCCTATCCACAGAGAACAAATATTATCTCAAAGCCAATATGCAATCTGCAAAATGCAACCATGGAGTAAGAATACACAAAATCTCTATCTAAGAGTATATACCTGAATTTTGTCATCATTCTTAAACACAGAAAGAGCCAAAAAAAGGCCATGCTGGTTTTCACAAATGGGTTTCCAAGGTAAAATCTATGTTAGTTCTGTGTATGTAATTGATGCTTCAAAATTAAAATCCCCAACCGAAGAGTTGATACACAAAGACTTCTAAATTTTTTATACATATAAATATAGGGGGGGTTCTTAAAATCATCCCTGCCTACGTGTGAAACCAATCATGGATGTGGCTCTAATATGACGGAATGAGTGGAGGTATCATGCCCATAGTTCAGAACATGGGATATATGGGAAAGGAGCTGAGGCAACATGCCTGCTCTGAGAACTTTTGTTGTGGGAGCATGCTTTCCTCATGGTTCTCATTCAGGAGCTGAGGGCATATGATTGCTCTGTTGTGGGAGTTGACATGCCTCACAAGACAAAGCAATTGAACTTCCAAGCCTAGTTGAACCATGCAAATGGGCTATGGTCTTTGTTGGGAATTAGCTGACTAGGAAAGTTGCTTGAACTAGTATTGCAATGCTACCTAATTTTCAAGAACCCTTAGTCTGAATACTCTGAACTGCATTGCAATTTGCATAGTGCTAAGTGGGATAACCTGTAGGTTGTTGCATGGCTGAATATTCCCTTTGTCAAAAAGGATATGTCTAACATATTAGTAACTGGTCACCCCACTACTTGTACATATCCCTGTTTTTTTCTGTTGAGCCTTTGTTTGTGCTTCCACACAGTTTGGGGGTCCTAAGGAAAGAATAATTTCATGGGCAAGGTTGGGTGGAAATCGGATGGTAATTTAAGAGTTGTCCAGGGAAGGAGTTGGATATAGCAATTCATCCAATGGGGCTAGTTGACCAAGTGTACGTATAATCTATTATATTTTGTTGTATATCAAACTGATTTTTCGTAATTTTTTTTATAAGTTGTTAATGAACTAATATGACAAACTGTTGGAAATGCCACGTGTATCTATGGTTGTTAAGTGGAAGCTTTGCTGGTATGAATGGCTATGGGATTTATTTTACCTCTGCTAAAATAAAAATGGCCATAAACTTGATGATTGAAAGAGCTGGCGAATTATAGCTCTAAAATCTTGGTAAAAGAGGACTAGGGATGAGACCTATCACTATATCATGTCTTTTCATTATTGTTTCTGGGAAATATTTTCTAAAATTGTCAATGATATATGTTGGTTTAGTGCATGAAGCTTAGAGAGCAATTCCTGTGTTTTTATGATATTCTGGATTGAGTTACTCTGTTGTCTTTTCTGGAGTTATGGTAGCAAATTAGAAATGTTAGTCTCAATATGTTTGTTATATGAAATCATACTTCCATTCTTAATTGGTGGATTTTCAGTTTTCTAAACCAGTGTGATTGTGAGGAATTTATTTTCTTACAAAGTTATTCTCGTTGAAACCATGATTACTGGTAGAGTTGGGAATATAACCTACTTAGAAAAAGGCAAACTCTGTTTATGGCAATTGTGGAGACATTTAGTAGGTGAATTGATGCAGAATCAGTTTGCTGCTGGAATTTCTAGTAACAGGTAAATTTTTGTTTGTGAATACTAAAAACAGGTATTAGAGCTATTAACCGCTATTTGTGACTCAAACAAAATATAGATGTATATTGTTGTAGCTTGAGATTAGTATATTACTGATACATGAGGCATGTATTGACCATGGAATGCAAAATTCATGCCCAACTTTCACTACATGTTTGAATAAACAACCACTGGGATTATATCGATGGCATCAGCTTCTTTTGATGGCATTATAACTCAATGAAATCTCTTCTCCCTCTTGGTTGTGTGATTTCTGCTTATACCACGAATTTAATTGATGGGTATTGAATATGTTAATTTGATATGTAATTTATCGTGTCTTAACTAACTGAAAAGTTAAGCTCATCAATGGATGTTAGCAAGCCACCATACTGAAATGATGGAGACCTCACCAGAGGATGGCATCTCCAACTATGTCTTCCTCTACCTATCTGTGGGGGTTGCTATCTCAATGGGCATGATTTTTTATAAGATGTGGCAGTCTGTAACATGCTCAAATAGAGCCAACGATCTCACTCCACATAAGCAGAATCCTTTAATGGCAGAATTTGTTTTTGTTGATTTTTTCTGGGTTGCTGGCCTACTGTTGGATAGAAAGCTTAACCATATATATCCCAATTTCTTTATCTTAAATATGCAAGTTGCAAGTTGCAATTGGATTTCCAGCTAAGGTATTGGACAACATGCTAAGGGTTTGGATTTAGATTTCTTCCTTTTCAAAATCTCTATGGTGATTGTGGGCAATGGAGTACAACTCTGTAAATGGAAAACACAGTAATGAAGCTTCTATGGGTATGTATTTTCAAATTTAATTTTTAACTTAGAAAATCACTTTGATGATGGTAAATTGTTGTTCTTGTGGGCATTACTTTCGGAGTTTAATTTCACTTTTCAAATTGTTTTGGGGATGAGTTTAAGTGACCATTTATTGAGTCACTAAAGTTGGCTTCTATTTGTTTGCAAATGCATTTACTGTGTCTGTTGTTGATATTTTCCCTGAAAGTACCTTTTGGACCTTCTCTATAGAAGAATGATCATCATTCCTGTTTGTGATGGTTGAAAAAGTTCCACTATTCAAGAGTTGATGCTTTTGGAGTTGGTTGTTGCAACATATTCAAAGATTTGTTCATCAAAAGGGAACCCCCCTACAGAGTTTCTTCAGATTTTTCCTACTAATTATGTACAGATGCCACTTTTTCATTTTCAGAATTTATAAATTAAAAGAGAGCATCATTTTTCTGAACAAAATGGTGCCCATCTTTTATAGGGTCCTATTCTTCCTCTTCCCTTCTTACTTGCTCTGCAACAGAAGGAAATGCATTTAGGGTCTATTGGTGAGTCTTTAACATCGGAGTGTGAAAAATTAAAGGATCAGTGTCGATTCATGTTGAATACACTTGAGAATCTTAAGAAAGCTGATTTGATTCCTCAAGTTGATGGCTCTACCATTGTCTCTCTTTCCGACGATAGAGGTATCTAGTCTTGCAAGCAAGATTTGAAGGAAGACAAGTATTTGCTTATCCATGAGGCTGGGTGCAAAATGATTGTTAATAGATTTATTAATGCTGAAGAGGTTGGGTGCAAAATGATTGTTGATAGAAAAATGCATGATAAGTTTGTTGGCAGTGCATGATGCAATTTCCAATCTGAAAATGAAGTAACAAGGCCAATGATGTCTGAGTTAGATCATAGCATCTGTTGCACAGATATGCGAGCACACCTCCTTTAAAATCCCATCATAAGTACTGTAACATTGCTTCCTTACAGAGCGAGAAACACGCCTCGTTTTGATATCTACTATTTGTGAACCTCCTCAGTAATGATT
>LPNX011047672.1:1358627-1492481 GCA_001517045.1 Pseudotsuga menziesii | reverse complement strand
GCCATGCTGCTTTTCTATACATAGATTGTCAACCATGTGGTGCTTTATTTACTTGAGTACATAACTCATATTTGAGGGTGAAAAATTAGCAAGTGTGTTTAGCATCTATGGTGTGAGGAAGTGGTCTTATTTCACGAGGTGGTGCATTTGCAATGATACTTAAAATCGTTGGAACTGCACATAAGTGGGTGACCTTGTGCTCAACAATGGCATCAAATATGTCTTTTACATTTACACTTCTGCAGCAAATACTAGTGCCACCTTGTGCAGCCATGTCCCACGGAAATCCCCAACCGTTACAATGAAACATGGGTGTTGTCCATAAGTAAACATGCTTAGACTTCATTTCCCATGCTAAAATAATACCAATTGTTATGAGATAGGCACCTCTATGACTGTACACAGTACCTTTAGGACTGGATGTGGTTCCTAATGTGTAGTTTGATGAGATAACTTCCCATTCATCTTCAGGCCAGCGAGTATCAAAATTTGGATCTCCACTTATCAAAAGCTTTTCATAATCAAGAAGATCTTTATGATCTTCATTCAAAGACTATTCTCCAGATTTGTCCAGTTCATGGATCACAATAATTAATGGTAATTCCTATGTCACCTAAGAAAGGTTCTTGACTGCTGCCATTGTAACTTCCAAGAATTGGTAATCCACAAATTCCACCTTGGCTTCTGAATGATTCAAAATCTCGAAATTCATGCCTCTTCTCTCCCTCTCTCTCTTCTCTCCTTCACTTCAATCTGCAAAAGTGAGTGAAAATGCCTTTCCTTGACTTTTTGGTGAGAACCCTAGGGTTCATCTAATCCCACGGTGGAGATTAGATGAGATGAGTGAATGAGATTAAATGCTCATTAAATCTCATTTAAAAATTAAATTCACTCACCTCACTTAAATTTTCCAAAAAGTGACTTTATTCTCTAAAGTCAAATTAAATGCTCATCTCAAGTCATTTAATGTAAGGGTCACTTTATTTCCCCCTTTTAAGTGACTAAGGCTAAAGTCACCTAGGGGAACACTTTCCTAGGTACAAAAATCAACAATTATGACTTGCATGCAGCACATTGTCCTATGCGTGGTTGTGAATTGGTCGTCTCTTGTGTTCTAAATATGCCCGACCAAACTGTCTTTTAGTGAAATAATGAATGTGTCTTAAATTCTTAACCCTCTACCTTGACTTGCCTTTATACTTTAGCCGAAACCCTGATCTACCAAAACCCTAATTTTGGTGAGATTAGTATAAATCACCAATGTATTAAAAATACATTTTATTAGACTCGACAGCGAAACATAAGACTTTCACTTTATTAATAAAGTGAATTACAAATTAGATTTGACTTGGATTTCCTGCATGTCTGACACTATACCTGTGCAGAAGTTCCTGTCCGAGCTACAAACACAACAGTTCTGACACAAATATGGGCCATAAGTAACAATTTCATGGCATTGTCTTTCTTCCCTAAGCTGAAAAAGGCCTTTGCCCAAGTTGTGTGCAAATCCAGCGATGTAATCACAAACTTTGGTAGGACCCGGATAATGAAGTACCCTAACAAGGTATGTTGTTTCAAATTTTCATAAACGACATATTCATAATTTGGAATATCAATCAAAAATTCATCAAGGGGGATTTCATTACCTCATGGGCAACATTTGGGATGAACTTCCACAGAGCTTTCGGTGACATCATGATTGCTAGAACTTGCTCCTTACATGGTTCCTCCTTGAGAATTAGTCAAAATGACAATATTGTGTGGTGGCTATTATCATGCTCCCCTCTGCATGCCTTATGGGAGGCTAGGAGAGCTGCTAATTCCACCAATGCAACTGCCACACGGTCCAATAACGGCAAATGAGAAGATGAAAAGACACCCAATGAATTCAACATAACAGTTGTTAGGGCTCAATAAATTCTATAACATAAGAAACCCTAATCTCTAGCAAAGCCCAACACTCTGTATGCTTTTGGATGCTCGTTGGATGCACATATTCTATGTTGGTTGTCATTACTTGTGTATTGGTTGTTTAAGGCTTGCTTTCTCCTTCTTATCCCCCATAAGCCTTCATCTTCACAAGTTTATAGAACAGATGAAATCTAGGATTATGTAGATTGGTTTTGCACTTTTAGTCTTTTGCAAGAGGCATTTTTTCTACTTCAAGGTTTTCATCTCTGCTTTGAGCCCAGTAGTGTCTTTGAAGTGCTTATATACATGGATTGTTGGTGGTGGTAAATATGAGCTTTAATGTCAAATTATTTAAGAAGTTGTAGAATATGATTTATTTTGCATTGCGTGACTAGATATCCTGCTTCTATCAGATGTTTAGCTAATTTGAGTTATATCCTTTGTTCCTAACATAGGCTGGTTGGCAGTTTATTATTTAGCACAAATTAGTATTTTTGTTTTTGTTTATATTTCCCATTGATTCTGCAGTTATATATTCTTCAATTGTTAATTATTTGCCCTTCTTTTCCCATACACCATCCCTTCCTAGCCAACCTAGCCATCACAACCAGTACAAAAAAATGGAAGAAAGAAAGAAATAGGAAAAAGAAAAAGAAAAAAGAAGGATACATGCATTGTATGACCATTCTATCTCACACAGATCAAGATCTACTGGATTGATTGTTTACATTGTTTGATTCAGGTCAGCCAAGAAACATGGCAATGGCATTAGTGGAAACCATGCAAGAGCAATCAGACATGATTGGAATGGCCAGAAATACTAGCCTTCCTCAGAAAAGGGGTCGAGAAGATGAAATTGCTGCAGGATTAACAGATAAGAAATGGCTAGGATGGCCTGGGGATAATGTATTTCGACTGCTTGTTCCTGTTCAGAAGGTTGGTGGAATTATTGGTCGCGAGGGAGAATTTGTGAAAAAGATGTGTGAAGAGACCAGATCACGCATTAAGATTCTAGAAGGAATTCAAGGCACTCATGAATGCACTATAAGCTTTATTTGAATCCTTGATGTTTGGACTTCTTCTTCAATTGTGTTCTTTATTTGCTAAAATAAATGGAATACTTTATCAAAACTGCCACGTAAGAACTGTTCAGGTCTGGATGCAGATCATCTAGTCTTTCCAAGTAATGGGAACTACCAAATTGATGCTAAATCAAAGTTTATATTTGATGAACCTATACATTATCCTACAAAGAGGATCATAGAGGTGTTATTAGATCCAATCAAGGGAATTCGAGTTTTCCATTGCATCAGATGTTTTCAAAATCCTTAGATCTTCTATTGCTAAACCTTGGAGGCGTTTCCTACAGTACTCTGTGTTTTTTCAAAAAAGAAGTTTCCAAGCATTTCTCCTATTGTGGTTGGCATATGATAACTATCTGATTATTGTACATTCTTGCACATATGTACTGTTTTTGTATTTCAACAATGAGGGATTGTATCTTTACATAGATTGTTGGCTTCAAAATTTTGTAAGTTCTTTGGTTTTTTTTTCCTAATTCTATGATTCAAAATATTTTATTCTGATTTCACCTTACATAACTTCATTGTTATCTCTTGGAACAGGTTATGGTTTCGAAAAAAAAAGAACCAGAAGCACCAATTTCTCCAGTTATGGATGGGATACTCAAGGTTCATAAGCGAATTATAGAAGGAGGTCCAGATGGCATAGGGGAATTGGGTCGAGCTCAGCAGGGTGGTAGTGGAATGACTTCAAATCGGTTGCTTGTGGCTGGCACACAGGCTGGCAGTTTAATTGGAAAGCAGGGAGCAACAATAAAAGCAATTCAGGAAGGTTCAGGTGCTATTGTTCATGTTCTAGGACCAGGTGCTAAACAAATCCCATTTTTTAAAGTTTTTGTCATGAGTGAAGTTCTGAATGGATATATTACAAGGTAGATATATATTGTCATGTCTTGGATATATACTGCAAACATTTCACTAACTGTCTTGATAAATTCTATAGTGTAAGATGTTTTTAGAATAGTGCTTGTCAGTGTTACACGGGGATGTGTCCCCAAGAGTAGGGGACGTACTTCCCACGCTCACGGCATGGGGATACACCAAGGGGGATGTACCCCACCTTCCCTTTTGAGGGGAATGCTTCCAAAAACATAAATATTCCTACCTAAAAAGCCTTGCTTCTATATCCGTTTTGACCAATTTTGCCAATGTATAAATTATACATTTTAACGTAATGTTTAATTCTTTTAGCCTCCTGTGAGTTATCTGCTACTACCCATCATTCACCTGTGCTGTCGCCATCAGATTTCTAAGTTGCTGCTATGTCAGGGGTCTTGTGTTGTTGTGGTGTCGTGAAATAGACTGTGATTGAGTGAGTTCTGTGCACTGTATTTTAACTTGTGTGAGCAATGAGGCTATGTGGGCATGGCAGTGTGAGGGAGACCATGTGAGGGAGAGTTGAGACCTTCAGCCTGTGACTGTCGGATCCTGTGAAACATAATTCTTACTACTAGATGCTGTGGACTGTTGGAATCATAGAAACCTTGCTGTTGGATATTTATTGTTGTGGCCATAGTTAAAACTTAAAACTTAATACCTCAATTATTTGCCATAGTCCCTTGTTGGATATTGTGGGTACGGTGAATAGTAAATACTTAATTATTTTCTTTTGCTGGACAATAAATACCTCAAACATTTACTATTACGTGGCTGTTGGTTGTGACATTGCAACTGGGAGAAAATACTCAGAACAGGGTCTAGCGCTGCTGGAAGAAAATGCTCAAAACAGGGTACTTCTAGAATTGTTCTCTTGCTATTGTGTGCTAGATATTAGCCGTTGGGTGTGCTTTTTCCAATTGGATAAGCTTAAATTGTTGTTATGTAATAGTTTTAATGGTTAACGTTTCAATTCTCATATTTTAAATCTTTTTAGTATTTGGGCTGGCCTCCTATGTTGGAGACTTCAACGTTCCATAGATTTTGTGGGGTGATTCCACATGCCCCCTTGGATGTGTTCCCTTGCTCCCAAATTTGCACATCCCAGAAACTTGGTGGAACATTGGTGTTTTTTTTCCTTGGAAATAAATCCTTGGGAAACTTTTGGGCACTTGCCCCCATTTTGATGATGGTACCCAATCTAAAACTGGTGGTGTAGACTTTGTGTGCTTAACTAACCTTGTGGTAATCTAACAGCTAACTGGAACACAATATGTACATTAAGCATATAATGAAAGTAACACATTAAGAATATGATGAAGGTAACAAAAAGAATTATGATAAGATAATATTATTTTATTAATGTCCAACAAATGATCCCAAAAGTAGGTCAACAAGACTGTGCAGTACCATGATAACAATACAAAGTGGGATCCCAAAAGTAGCTCCTATAAAAAGCTAAAAGCAAAACTCAAACCTAACCCCAACTCCATATATGAATTTCAGGTTATGTTTTAGGTAAAAATAGATTCTACATTATACTTTTTTGTTGTAACATTGATTATTTGAGCTACATTACCTTCATGCAGCTTATTTTAAGATTGGTGGTTTGATATTTATCTCGTACATTGTCTCTTTCTTGTATCTGATAGGAAATGACGCTGGAATCTGAGAAAGCTAGGCCAAGGAACTATCTCTTCACATAGATAGTTTCCTAACATTAAATGATAAATAAATAATTTGACAACACTTTAGCTGAATGGGCTCATTCAAGTACATGAAATCATGTTGGTGTTTAGAACAAATATCTTGACAAATTTTTTTGGTTTGTTTATTGCTTTTGTTTGAAGCATTTTGTCGATTTTTGAAATTTGTGTGTATTTTGGTTAAATATTGTGTTAATTCCTTTGAATGATTCTAGTTCTCATTCGATGCTTGATTTAACCCTTTGTTGTAGCTTGAATCAAGGTTGGTTTTAGGATTTGAGAAAATATTCTTTTATTAACTTTTAGTTGCATGAATTAATTGTCTTCAATTTTTCAATTCTTTTACGGACTGTATATTTTCTTTGTAAATACTTATCGTTATTTAAAAAAATAAACGAGCTCTACATATCTAAGCGAAGAGAAAAATGGTCTATGCACTAGGTTCCTATGCATTGATCGTAGGATACCTATTGACACAAGACCAACATTCATCTAATGCAATAATCAATTGGAATAATTACAATGCATAATTGTATTAGCCTCCATGACCATAATTGGCTAGTGGAGGCCAAGATTGAGCATAATGTATGATTCTATGAGTTTATCAGTTTGTCAAGATTCAGGTCCCCACATGTCCGTTGGACCATTAAGGGACAAGATAACAAGTGGAGTCCCCACTTTCCTTGAATCTAGTCAGTGCAGTTGTGTTTCAGTGACACCTTCCTGTTGTGACTTGTGAGTCTACATGTTCTGTTGTTGATGATGTGATTCATGTTATTTGACTAATGTTATTCTTTTATTTTGACAATATTCTATAAATCAGTGAAAGATTCACCAGTTTTTACAATTTTTTATAATGAAGTTAAATATTCGCCAAGTTTTTACAACATTATATAATAAAATGAAAGATTCACCAAGATTTTACAACATTATATAATAAAATGAAAGATTCTCCAAAATTTTACAACATTATATAATAAAATGAAATATTCGCCAAATTTTTTATATATACATATTATATTATTGATAAAATCGCCTTTAAATTTTCCTATATATCGGAGAGATTCGCCCAATTTTATACATATAAATCTAGGGGGGGTTCTTAAAATCATCCCTGCTCCTAAAGGTGTAATAGCAAGAAAATAATCACAACAATTTATGGAGGAACAATATCAAGAAAATGAAGCTAAGGAAGGAAAGTACCGTCGAAGGATAGGTAGGAAACCAACAAAAGAGATATGAGAGGAGATGGAGAACAAAGAGAAAATGAAAGGCTTGCAATCAACCCCAGATATTACAGTAGTCTCAAGAATTAAATTTGTAAATCCTAAAAGAAATAGAGGTTATCAATTTGGCAACCAACGTGGAGGAGACACTAATCCCACAAGTAGTAAATAATTAAGGTTGTCTCTAGTAACTGTAGAGGCAAGGGAAACAAATTAAAGGAATAAGCATTAAAATATCTAATAAAAGAAGAAATACCATACATTCTCCCTCTCTAGGAGACCAAACTAATGGAACTTGGTATTTTCAAAATAGGGGAAAAGATATGGAAACAAGCAATGGGGTTGTAGTAAGCTCCTCAAGAGCCTATGGAGGGTTCTATACATTTTGGGATGCAACAATTTTGAAATTGGTAACTATAAAGACAAAGAATATTTCTATTAGTCATTTCAAAGCCTAAAGGACTCATACTTTTCTAAAGACAACTTGATAGCTACATATTTCAATGTAACAATCTCAAATAAAGAAAAAAGAGGTGGGAGCAATGTTTAAGCTTGTTTTCAAGAAAAAAATGGAGGACATTACCTTGCAATGTCACCTTATTGATGTCAAACCGAGAAAGGGTAGGTACATATGGGCTAATAAGAGGATGGTACAGGGACACATTTCTTCTAGGCTTGACAGATTCTTAATTAAAGGTGACCTACTAATCCCAGACATCACTCTTACATCTAGGATCATCCCCTCTGGAGTATCGGATCACAAACCCAAGATCTAGACCTCATTCAAACACAAAATATTGGACCTCTCCCTTTTAAATTCATTGTAATGTGGTTGCAAGAACCAACAATGATAGAGATAATAGAGGATGCATGGAAATGATACATCCTAGGCTCTCCAATATACATTTGGGAGCCAAAAAACAAAATTATCAAAGAGTTCATGAAAAAGTGGGTAAATATTTCTTAACCGAACAATAGAAACAAGTTGTAAAAGGTTGTTGGAAGGAATCCAACATCAAATAGAAACAGAGAATGTGACAACCCAACTAAAGATTAAGGAAAGAGAAGTGTGTGCCCAACTACACAAAATCAACATGAAAGAGGAGGAAATGTGGGGTTTGAGATCAAGGAGTATCTAGCTTCATGTTGGTGGCAAGAACACAAATTTTTTTCTTTAGTAGGGACAAGCCAAAATTCTAAAAAATACAGTGGTAGAAATACACTTAGAGGATGGGACTGTCCTAAAAACAAATTTGGAAATAAAGAAAGCGACAAAAGGGCATTATGAGGATTTTTACACGTAAATCCATGTAGTGTCCCTAGTGGAAATAAACAGGTATGAGGGACATATCATTATCTCTCTAAGGCTAATTATATAATTTTAACACAACGGATTAGTTAAACAAATATTAAATTTCATTTTTCAGGATTTAATCCCGACAAAGTCCCTTTAATTACCAATAAATTCAAATAAATTCAATAGATATTATAAAATCTAATAAAGGGCTGGGAGGGATTACTAACACCTTCTAACAACATCACATATCCATTCCAATCCAATTCGGACATAAATTCCACCTCTAAAGGTCATTTACTCTTTATCAGGATTAACTAGTAATTAGTATTCTACTTACGATACTTAACGACACTTAGTGCATAATTGAAGGTGCTTAATATGATTTCATTTTTTACCACTTAACCATTTTTTATCAAGTCCAATGGAAAATCAACACCTGGTAACATGTAAATCAGGCCTAATTACCATTTTTGAAATAATTAAACATAGTAATTATGAAAATGATTCCACAAAAACTAGTTAACTTGTTGTTCAATACTAACAAGTAGTCTTGCACAAAATTGACATGCAACCATGCCAATGAACCAAAATGTGAACCTACAGCCATTATACACATATTTAAGCATGCACGTACAGCAAAATAAAGCAATTTTGTAGATCTAATATGAGTACTTAAGTGGAGAATATTTCAAGTTCAATCAGTACAACTAGTTAATAAACAATGCCAATAATTCAATCAAACCAATCATACTGATTTCCAAGGAACACAGAGGTGAAGGTAAAGGTATGGAAAATAATATCTACAGAATAATTAATAACCATAACATAGAATATGGTTGTACATTCATCTTTTACCAAAAACAGAGATTTGAATCCAAAACCTATTTACCAATTTCATCGCTATGTACCTAGTTTCCAATTTAACATTCCAAATGTCAAACAAAGAGAAATATATGAGTATTGTACCTCGCAAAAAAAAAAATTCAGGGGTCACTTATAGTCATATGGTTGTAGCTTTCCACCCATATATAGGCCATGAAACAACTCACAAAATAAGTTAATTATACTCATCTGAATTGACTACTAATTCTAGGAATCACTAGAATAATTAAATCCACGGCTCATAGAATCATTTAAATGCAATTCCAAATATAAATAACATATTTCATCAGTCAAAATAGAGGTATATCTAATTATAACATTTTTTCAAACACTTCTCATGTAAGGTCACAAATCTACTCAAAACAGTTCCAATAAAGGAGCTAGAAATTGGAAATTGATCTAGAATTTCGATAGAAATTTCCCCAACACTACCAAGAATATTTATCCTCGCATTATCACACAAATTTAAATATTATTTATCATAGATAAGCATAAAATGAATACTCAGGAGTTTTCACAAACACTTCGTGTGCTAAGTCTACAAACTATGTCAAACAATCCGATCGAAGAACTTGTTTTCGAATAAAAGGTAGAAGCATCAAAGATAAGTGTCTTAAACCATTCCTATGTTACTATACCATAAAAATACACATTATGTAATGAACAAGGTAATAAATATCAGTTCTGTAGCATAGGTACCAAATAATTTTTTCCTCAGACAATTTGTGCACAAAATCACAAAAACTAGTTTCCAATTCCTTCATAAAATTACTTGCATAAATAAATTGAATTTTGTGAGAAATTTCTTCCACAAATCACTCATACATTTCATGTTCATCCATAAATAAATTAGATCAAATCCAAGTAAATTAAATAAACATGAGATAAATCTTGTATCTTATCAATGCACAACTGGCATCATCCAAACCACGTTCCACCCAGCCTTTGTCACTGCCAAGCTAGATCTCACTTTGAAAGGACACCCCCGAGCTGAGGCCACAAATCTAAAACATAGGTGCACTTGAGAATATATCAACTATCATTTTCATAATCCAAAACTCTATTTGTCACCACATACTTCCTTCACCGTCAGGATTTATGTGCAGTTCTAGGACATAGCCAAGTAGTGGAAATCAAGGAATAGTGACCAATGTTTTATGGGATTACCGCAAACACCATACAAGATCACAATGCTTCAAGCACAAATTTAATTCACATATCAGATCATTCATGGTTTCCCAATCTCTCCCCATCAAATATATTAACAACCATCCAAAAGAACCATGAAAAACAACCCCAAACCAAGGATGACAAACATGGATTTATAGACCAAAGAAGGTAATTCTAAATCAATGGGGTAAAACCAAACCAAGGTAAGCCAACTTGAGTCAATCCAAGGCGGTTAATTCAACCACAAGTGGTTACATCTAATCCAACCCAAGCAATTTGAATTTCAAGGAGAGTGACTCCAAGCCACTCCACCCCGCTCATGTTCATGTGTGGACGCATCATCCATAAAGAGGAATCAAAATTAGTGAGGTGAGGTGTCACACAAGCTAAAGAATCTTCCCAAAATAGAAAAGGCGAGGTTACACAAGGATTTACACAAGAGTTACACAAGGATTTACTCAAGTATTTACACGAGGAGTTACATAATTATTTACACAACTTTTGAGGTGTTAAGGCTAAAAATAGCCAATGAGGGAACAATTGTGTAAATGGGAGTTGCAAAACCAAGTGTAACCTCCACAAAGGAGTTACAAAACCACCAAAGGGGCTCAATCAATAAGTGGCACCGACCCAAACACCAAGGAGGCCCACTAAATCATGAATTAAGCTCAATAATACCAACATAGGCTAAAATAATCAAAAGTTGGGTCTGTTTTACAATGTTTGGGTGATCATCAACCAATCAAGCCACCAAGACATAAATATGGACCAAGATCAACCAAACAATTTTTAAAGTGCTAGGAATGTCCCCATTCCCTCTCACATTGTGGATCTAGGCCTCCCATACTCTTTTAGTGGTCCCCAATGTGCCAGTTGTTTTCATTAATTAATTATTTACAAAATAATAATAATGTCTCTAGGTCCTTAAAGACCCTTTTTATGGCACCTTGTTCCACAATAATAAACAATTACAAATTACATATGTTTGGGGCTTAACACGCATGGTATTACATACCCTCCCCCTTAAACAATGCATCGTCCTCGATGCATAATATATACATGTTTTTACAACTTTCAAAAGGATCACTACCTTTAGTTTTCAAGAAGCCTTTCTCAGAACTCCTCTTCCGAGAAACCACAATACTTCCCATTATTACTTCCATGTATGTCTCCACTGCCTATGGGATGTGACTCCCTTCACCTAACTCAGTCCTTAATATATCACCATCCTGTTTCTAGGCTTCATGTGCGAGAACAAAGACTAGCAACACGAGTCAATCTTCAATCCCCATTACATGGTCTTCAAAAATCAACAAAAATACATTCACTTGAATATCATATTTCAATCAACCATATGATTAACATCATGTATACAATCATACAATACATGATATAAGCATATTATTTAACAACTAAACCATGGACATAAAGATAACATAAATCAGTCACCATGGCACATATACAGAATACAACAACATGAATAGCACATGAGAATGCTTATCTCAAATTTGGGAAAATAACTTCAATGGGACAATGTTCCTTCCACAAGAAGAGCACAATCAGTTTAGCAACTCTTAGAACTACATCTTCTAAGAACCACAATGATTCCCACTACTACTTTCATGTCTGTCTCCACTGTCTATGGGGTCACCATCCCATTTCCTAACTTCATGTGCGAGAACCTAGACTAGTAGAGTGATATGACAGAAGCAAAGCGGTGACAATCCACCAGACTACCTCTCTAGAAATGGATACTAGACTGCTCTCTGAGGAAATCCAGGAACTCAATCCCAACAACTAAACCATACTCAACAAAGATACTTGAAATAAATATGCTTCTTCAATAAGGATATTTTTTCACATTCCCAACATACACATGGTTAGCAGTAAACCTATATATTGTTCAACAAGATTCAAAAACTACATCTTTCAAGAAAATAAATTTCTAATTAATTGCATTAAATACTTAAGTATATACAAGGTACTCAAGATATAGATATTTCTTCAACAAAATACTTGAAATGCATCTAACTAAATCTTATTCTAATCAATTTCAATCATATGAAATGCATCTAAGATACATGAAATGTGTTCAGATAAGTCAACCACATGAGATGCATTACCAATATGATCTTGCGTGATTTATCACTTAAATACTTTTCCTACAAGGATGCATGAAGTGACGCCAATATATTTTTCCAATAAGATGCATGAACTATCACTATGATATTTTACAAAGATGCATTTCAACAAAGGTATTTGATATACTACAAGGATACCCTAGCAAGATACTTTCATCAAAGATCGCAAGGATATATTTTCTTTCAACAAGATCCATGGATAGTCTCCTAACAAATATACTAGTACAACATTCTACACAATTAGTATTGAGTATATAAGGATACATGAAGTTCATCTTCAATAAAGGTACATGTATCACACTTAATCACTTACACGGTTAGTACCTAATTTTCTACAGAGATATACGAAATACCACCAAGTTATTACCAGGATACATTTCAATAATGACACAAGATACTTTTCTAATGAAGATCACAAGGATAAATTTTTCAAAGATCACCTAAATACTTTTGCATTTTAATTTAATAGGAAAAGTGAACTTATATGCAACAAATCTAATCTAACTACGAACCAAAAAGGGCCATAACAACATATTACTTTTCATATCAACACAAAGCATATTCTTGTTTAGATATCATTCAAAATGCCATTATTCTTCAACTAATATCAATCATACAATGACCCTCATGCATACTTCATCCATACATACATCGATCATAAATTCATAATATCTCAACCTATATCAATCATATATCGATCATGTAATGTCAACCAAGGACAACCATACATGCATTAACTAACCATACAAGCATCAATCATAGTACATCAATCAAAACAAATCAACCATAATGCGTCAACCAACATACATCAATTGGAACACATTAATCAGAATACATCAATTAGAATACACAAGCAGAATGCATCAACCATGATTCATCAAGTAGAAGACAATGATCATAATACATCAATCAGAATACATCAACCAACATACATAAATTGAAATACATCAATTAGAATACACAATCAAAATACATCAACCATAATTCATCAAGCAAAAGAAAATGATCATAATACATCATCCAGAATACATCAACCAAAATGCATCAATCATACACGCAACAACCATAACAACCAAGGACAACCAATAATAGCCATACATACAATTATGACAATGTCATACATGTATCAATCATTAATAAGTCAATGTCATTTAATAACATCCAATATCAACCAATAATATCAAACAACATACATCAACTATAGAAATCATATCGAATAGTTACTATTATCATAACATTACATAGAATTATTATCACATAAGGATATATAAAATAATGCATTACATTATTAATTATTTACACATAGCGCACTACTTATCAATCAAAGTAAATACATAGTCACCTCAAACAACCAAACATCCTACCACCAAAATCTTCTCATATTCTACAACTAGCAATTGCCCCAAGGAAGGTGCAATAATACGCCGTGAAGGTAATTGTTAGCAGGTAAGTGAGAACAGGTAGTCTAGTATCTATCATTGCCTAACCAGTATAACCTATTAAACATAAAAATTCCTGTTAACCCGCCAATGTATTTTGAAACTGTTTGATAGTTTAGAAAAAGGCCTGTCTAATGAGGAGTTAGTTTAGAAAAAGGCCTATTTAGCATTTGCACGCTTGCAATTTCAACATGTGTATGGTGAATTCAATGCAATTTGAACATGTGTATCTTGAATTCAATGAGGAAGTAGCAAGCTGGTCAATATTGCCTTGTAACATGATCCATATCTTTTTTCAACAATGTGTTATGCCTGGAAGTAGCAAATATTCGGATACAATATCTATTGGATGTCATATAGGGGTTGTTGAACTTCAATTAGGCAACCACTAGAGCAACAAAAATGTCACAGAGATTCTGACTAGCCTCTCTACAAAACCATGCACAAAGTGTTTTTTGATTTCACACTGGGCACTCTCATTTGCTTTAACAAATTCAGGCTTCTGTTCCAGAAACAAAATTGCAAAATTTGAGCTTTTGATGCAATTATCCAGTAGCAGCACTAAGTCAGAATGAACAATTGGATAATTTTGCCTGTGAGCTCCATCTGAGCCTTCATTACAGTCAAACAGTGTTCTGTGAAATAACCTTGCCAAATCTCACAAACAAATGCCCATCAGAAGTGCTGCTTGTGTTGCCTGTACCATCTCTGTGATTGCCTTCCACATATTCATCTAAGTATCTCATGTAGTTGTTGTTGGGTGCTGGTTGGTTTACTCAGATACTTGGAGTTTGTTTAGAAGCTGGTACTAATGACTGCAAAACTCTGGCAACCTCATGCATGGTGGGGCGGTCAGAAGGCTGTGTCTTTGTGCAAAGCAGTGCAAGCTGAAAGATCTTTCTTACAACCCCAAGATCTGTGCAGGTTGTTGCTACTTCCATTACTGTATTGTTGTCTGCTTTTGATAGAATCTACATTCAAATGGCCATGTCAATAAAACTAAAGGTTATTTCTGTATTTTCATGGTCTATGCAATGTCCCAAGACAAAGAGAACAAAGCCAAGTGAAGCAAATTGACAGAATATAAATCTTATCATCTTACCAGCTGAAGCAAATTAGAGTCATTATCCACAGCTTTTCTCCCAGTTAGTAGCTCTAAAAGAACAATGCCATAGCTGTACACATCGGAAGTTTTTACATCTCTGTGAATAATACGTGGGTTACAGTCGTGATGGAGATATGACAGACCTTTTGCAACTCCCAAAGTTTGTGTTGAAGATCCTACATACAAAGAAACATTGTTTAGATTGTGCAATTCATCGATTAGCAAACATCAATCATATATGAAAGGTTGGTAGAATCTCATGCTAGGCCTATCTGTATCTTGTACAAGTAAAATTCTTGATAGCTTTGCCATCCATTTCACTTACCATGTAATATGTCCCACAAACTTCCATTTACCATGTAATCATAGAACAGCAAATTGCCATGTGGAGAAAGAGAGTACCCATGCAAACTGACAAGATTCCGATGTTTGATGCTTCCAACAGTCTCTAACTCTGTCTCAAATTCCCGCAAGCTTTGTGGGTAGTGCGTGTATAGTCTTTTAATAGAAATTGGCTTAGAGTTCTCAAGAACACATTTATAAACTGTGCTAGTAGCACCATAACCAATTTTTTTCTGTAATGTGCATTATGTCATCATACATGTGAAGGGCCATATCCATGTGCAATATAACTAGCCTTGGAGAACCTGATCAGGACATCAATGCATTTTTTAATGAAGTGCATAGATGTTGATTTGAGATAATACTTTATTTCTATGATATAATCTAGACAAATGACAAATGTGGCATAATAATACCTTGACCCATTTTGCTTGCTGACCCGTTGATGAATGGTTTAGGCTGATTTGAACGGTAGAGAGCTATGGTAATCATAGACACTAATAAAACTGAACCTAGAGAGATGCAAACAATAGAGAGGCCAAATTTTGTAGCTGTCCAAGTTCTTGAGGAATAGTACCCAATAATCGGTTAGCAGAAAGGTCTCTGCATTGAAAAGATGTCATACTATGCTACTTTTGTTGAAGTGACCATGGGTACACTAAATAGAGATGTGGAAGGAACAAGAATTCTTTGTAAACAACACAAAGCATGCAAGTACTTACATATCCCCAATGCTTCTTAGATTTTGGAATTCTGCTGGGAGAAAACCACGCAGTTTATTGCCACTCAAGTTCCTTGAATTCACAATCCAAGAGAGACCATGATGGGTTAATAGTTATCTCACCCACAAAAACTTGATTTGTTCTCAAAAGAATTCTACATATGGGTTACAATTTTAAAAGATGTTCCAAATCCCCAACAGATCCTGGAATAGGTCCAGAAATATCATTTTTAGAGAGGTCCCTAAATATTCACATCAAATCACAGATCGATTAAAATGTACATTTTATCGTTAGAGCAAATTATGTTTATAGATGAAATTATAACAGGAGCCTTGGAAGCTTAATCAAGACATTAAAATAGCAAGAACTCACAGTGTGTCTAGATTTATAATATATCCCAACTCTATGGGAATTTCTCCCTTGATTTTGTTGGAGGACAGATTTCTGTAAAACCCACAACAAAATATGTTAATCACTCTGAACATGCTGCATACAATTCAATAATTCATTATGTTAAATAGTTTAATTGTATTATATGTGACCTACAAACACTTACAAATAAGTTAAGCTGTCAAGTTTATGGAATTCCAGAGGAATAGTTCCATTCAAACGGTTACCATGCACATTGCTGGGCAAAGAAAGGACAAGAAGAAGACATGAACTTAATATTGTTAGAGAAATGCCAAGATTACTTTCCATAGATTTTCCACTAGGCCTGAAGATTATATCACTTACAAGTAATTAAGGGTTATCCAGTAGAAGATCTAGTAGCAGTTGGTTAAGCATACCTATACCTAGAAACATATGTAGAAGCATATTTTTTATTCCAATCAGATCTGATTTATACTAAATGGACCTGGGCGTCTACTCTCCTTCTTCCTCCTCCATAGCCGCAGCACCACCAATAGCAGCTTATCCAGTAGAAGATCTAGTAGCAGTTGGTTAAGCATACCTATAACTAGAAACATACGTAGAAGAATATTTTTTATTCCAATCAGATCTGATTTATACTAAATGGAGTGCTAATGTTCTCTGGGATTGGACCTTCAAGGTGATTTCTGGCAAGATTTATGTCCAAACAAAATACAATCTATTGTTGTTAAAATACTTGCAGAAAGATTCCACAATAGATATATGATTAATGTTGTAGTATATTACTAGGTTTGAATATGTTTCTACCATTTTTGTCTTCAGTTTCTTGAAAACTGTATAGACAGAAACTTACAATTCAAACAGCTGTTCCAACTTCCCCAGCTCAGGTGGAATCTGCCCTGTAAGCTGATTGTCATTCAGCTGCCTGCATATCCATATTGGGATTTTTCTTATAATTGACATTCAATTTCTATTTCTTGCATATACTATACATAACTACAGGATGTTGTTTAAAGCTCTTACAGGTAGCTCAGCTTTGTCATATTCCTTAATTCCGGCGGAATAGATCCACTGAGATTATTACTGTGCAAATATCTGAGAAGTTGAAAATAACAAGAGAATCAACTTCTTGAAAATTGAAAATGAAAGGAAATTGTGGTCAACATATAATGACCAAAGGTTAGAATTCAAGCAATTAAGCATGCAAGTAACTTACAGCTTTCCAGTGTAAGTGAAATTGCCTAGGATGGGAGGAATTGTTCCAGTAAGATGATTATCAGTCAAATCCCTGTAATAAATATTACTAATGTATCAATGCACTAAAGCATAAACCATAATTGTATAATCAAATCTTCGCTTGGGATCACAGAGCATTGATCATGTAGGAAGGAATATGAATTGATTGTGCACAAGAAATATACTAACAAAATCCCAAAACATTATGGGTTTTAACTTTTTATTGAGCTGGGGTTGCATGCATATTTTAAGGACTGAGGTTACTTTTAATCAGATTAGAAGACATTTTAGTACGAGTTAAAATCCAGCAAACACTTTACTTACAGAACAGCCAGAGCCTGCATGAGACCAATTACTTCTGGAATCCTTCCTCTCAACTTATTACCTTGCAGTGACCTATGAAGAAACCACTTCAAAATTAGTCTATGACCACTAAAGCAAACACTTTAATGTCATTTGTTGAATAGTACATACCATGCAACTAATTATGTTACTTACACAACCCACATGATGTCATATCCCTGTCTATTCAATAAAAACATTCTGATACCTATTCTCTTTCATTAAAATAATATACAGCAAAGGGGCAAGATGGATCAGTGATGGCATACGACACTACAAAACCTATTTTAAGCTCTGGAATTTTGTATACTTACAGGGTAGCCACTTGTAGAAACCCAATGTTGAAGGGGATCTTTACTGTAAGTTGATTGTATGACAAGTCCCTGATAAGAACAACAGCCCCAATTGGAAAATCAGAAAACATACACAACAGCCCCATAGGATGACTGTAAAGAAGGAAAATCAAATGGTTGGCCTAAATACAGAAAAAAGACTTGAAAATTAAGAGAGCACTAAAAAATAGTGTATAGTATTAAATCACTTTCAAAAAGGAATATAGCGTGTAGTTGCAGCTCCACAGTGTTAAAATTGCTTTCGGAAAGGAATATAGCATGTAGTTCCAGCTCTAAAGTAGCATAATCCTCATAAGGTAAACAAAGTCTTCAACCAAACATAGCAAAAATATGGAGAGATACTTAATTTGAAAAAGATGTTAATTATTTGCAGTAAATTGTATCCAACATGCTATTATATATACATGTGAAAAATCTAATAGTTATATTACAGAAAATGATGTAATTGTCATCCATTCAAATAGTACATGCCAAGCTATCATATTGAGGATATTTACCTTGGAAGGATAAAAAATTTATGCACCGCCAATGAATTCCTTCTCCCCACCATGATATGATAACCTGTTAGAATAGCATACAACACAAGAACAATGAACTATAATATAAATATAGTATTCAGTAAATAAAGTATTTTTTTTGTTTCTTACTGTATAAAATGTTCAAATAGCATAGAGAGAAAAGTAGATAGGACAGTACCTTTTAGTTTGGAGTTGTATGCTTTGCATGCCACAAAGGAAGCTTGCAGTGGCGGGAACCGAAGAGGACAAGTACACATGAAGTAGCTGGACTAGTAAATTTAAAAACCGACTAACAAACTGTTGCAACAGTTATTTATTTACATACCATATACTGTTTTATGGACAGTATTTTGAAATGATTCGACTATCGCAAATATGTGAAATCAAATGAATGTACAAATAGTATACTTGTAGTAGAAGTTAAAAAATGGGCAACAAATTTACTTTCAAACCAAGTATAGAGGCGCGCTGGGGAAAAAACAGACATAGGTATGAATTCAATAAGTACAAGCTAAATAAACAGACAGGATAAATGTACAACAGAACCAAAGAATTTAGTATATATTGTGAATTGTTTCTATGTACATACAGTACAGTGTGAACTGTTTCGCTGATCATAAGAGAGTATTTGAAACAAAATGAGGATTACGAATATTTACAACCAATTTAATGTCCAAGCTGTCTAAATTGAGTAGAAGTAACAAATGGACAACATATTTACTTTGAAACCAAGTATAGGAAGTCCATGGGAAAAAGAATATACATATGTGTAATGACAAGAAGTAGAAGGTAAATATATACATGGATTAAATGTACAGTAGAAGTTAAGAACTGAGTATAATGTGAACTGTTTCTATTTACATAGAGTTTGTTGCATTGTATTTGTAAAAGAAGGGTTTGTTTGATAGAGTACATAGTTTAGAGAGGTGCATTACATGCAAGTAGAAGGGAAATATAATAAATGTACTTGTATTGTGGTAGTAGTGGAAGCATGTAATATGTACAATGTTTGTGCATTCCATGTGTGGAAAAGGGTAATACATCTATTCAAGAAAAGCATAGGTTATAGACAAGGTAGTATGTACAAGTGAAGGGTAGTAATGGCAGTTAAAGAAGGTGTGGGAATGAAAGAAGAAGGCTTGTTGGGTTGTAAGGAGAGGGAAAAAGGAATTGCAAGCAAGGAGGAGGCTCTAGTCATAAATGCAAGAGGGACAATGGCAACGACAACACCAGGTAATGGTTATGTATTGAGCAAGAGAAGGGTGGCGGGATACTAAGTCTTTGCGAATCTTGTGCATGGTGTCCCTCTCATGCATATGGACCATGCGTTGAAAGAAGGCTCTTATTTCTGAGAGAAGTTTGATAGTAGGGTGAATCGGATTCAGTGGGATGTTCGAAGTTGATTGGAACCGTGCTTCAATTTGTTGCAGTGATGCTTCTTGTTCCTTTATTTGCTTGCAGAAGTCAGCAAGGGTGTCCAGGTATTGCATGTCCATCTTTGTTGTTGAAGAGCTAGGAAGAGAGTAAAAAAAGCGATTAAAAGCCTAACATGTTCAAATAATATAGAGTAAAGCAAGGCAGATCTATTTTTGTGTTTGAATTGCTAGACAAACTTTTTTTTCCATAGTACCAAATAAGAAAAGCAAGAAGATATTCACATCATAGATCATAGGAAAAAAAATTGAAAACTTGTGTAATGGACATTTTGTTGTTCTTTTTTTTGTTTGTTCTATTGTAGAGAGAAAATAATGTTGTAAGTCTAATGGTATGGCATGCAGCACACAAATCAAAGAATGCATGTCTTCCAACACTGTACTAAAAGAAAGTTGGCATCTCATATGCAAAAAAACAGTGAAACTTCACCAACACATGTTTCAGTCCCCACATAGGTTAAATAACCCATCAAGTAGCAAATCAAACTAGATGAACACAACTCTAATAAATAGAAATCTACTCTCACGGACTAAGGATTACGCTCTAGAAAAATCCCACGACCATGGACCCCTCTAGTGAGAGAGTGCATGCCTGTACAAGCTCTAACATCATGTTCATGAATGAGAAAGATTGCAACAACAACACCTAGAGAGACAAAGGAAAAATACACACAAGTACACTTTGTAGCAATGCCTTTACTATGCACCATAAACACACATAAATATTAAACAACTATGGGATTGATAAAACATTCAGCTTCCCACAGATTATGATCAAGTACATTTTAGTTACAAACAAATCAAAGTAAAACTGGCAGCTAGTTCTTTGATTTGCTTGCAAAAGTCATCAAGGGTCCTCAGGTATTGCATGTCTATGTCTCTTGTTGAAGAGCCAGCAAGAGAGAAAACAGAGCGATGAAAAGCTTAACATGTTTAAATAATATAGAGTAAAGGAAGGCACATGTTTTTTTGTAAATGAATTTGTAGACGAACATTTTTGTTTTCATAGTAACGAATAAGAAAAACAAGAAGATATTCACATCATAGATGAAAGGAAAAAAAGTTGAAAACTTGTGTAATGGACATTTCGTTGTTTTTTTTTTTTTGTTCTATTGTAGAGAGAAAAAGACTGTTGAAAGTGTAATGTTATGGTACCGAGAAGAGGTGTGGGAAGCAATGCAATGGTATAAGCATATGTCAGCAACTATGTTAAGCAATGTCAGGTGCAATTGATCTAGAGGCAATAAAAGTTTCTTCTTGTTTTCTTCGTTGGATAGAAGGGCTATCCTTCATACGTGAATAGTGAGCAAAAGAGAAAGATGGCATTATGCATAGGTCAATCAGTTTTCTAACTCTTGAAAATGCAGTAAATGTTAGCCCTTGTTGATCAATTTTTCCTATGTCGATTGTTGCCTTCTGTAAGGTCATTTCTTGTGATTTGTGGATTGTTAAACCCCAGGCCATACAAAGGGGAAGTTGTCTACGAGAACCTCTTGTTAAAGGGAGAATTGGGATGTAGGTAGGGTTATAGGCATCCCATGGAGGGCCTTTGTAGTTGACAAAGTCAACAACAACAAACAAAGGAAGCATAGGTGGAGTAGTGGCGGTGTTGTACAAGATTGAAACAACTTTACCAAGAGCACCATTAACAAGACCTGGCTCAACCCAAAGGTTTGTTGTAAGCATAACTTGTTGACCAACGACAAGGAGTACAACCATATCTAATTGTTCATCTTCTGGTGCAAGCAGTAGTGTTTGTTTCCTAACTTTTGCAGAACATAATGCAATCGGGACATTTAGTTGTTTAAGCATTTGTTTGTTGTGTAAGGCAACAGAATTGTTAGTTGAGAACAAATGGGTGGATTGATCAAATACGTGATTCTCGGTTTGAGAGAGGGAAGAGGATGTCCTTGACATAAGAAGGGTCCAATCGGCAATAGTTGGTGTTGCATTCCTAAGATTGAGGAGAAGTTGGCGGAATTGAATCTGAGAAGGGGCATCTCCTTGTTGACGAAAAACCATTGAGAGGGTTATGAATGTGTCAAAGGTACGCCAAAGTGTGCTTCCACACGATGCTTCTACATACATGGGGATATCTTTAACAGGTGGAAGTTGACCAAGGTCACCTACGAGGATGATAGAGCGGCCTCCAAAAGGGGAATTTCGATGGGAAGGGAATGCTTCCCGAAGGCGAGAGTCAATGTTGGATAAGAGCTTTGGTCCAATGAAACTCATCTCATCAATTAGCACATAACGTATATGGAGGAGTCGTTCTTGAAGGTTTGCAAGGGCTTGGCCCTCAAGAGGAAGCATAGTATTTATTGGTATCCAAAGGGCAGAATGTATTGTAAGAGCATTTATGTTAAATGCCGTGACGCCAGTTGGAGCAAGCAGGAGAAGAGGGGATGAGTTATTTGAAGATGATGAAGAGAAGGCAGCTTGCAAGCATCCAATTAAGTAGGATTTTCCTGTGCCTGCAGTTCCTTGAATGATCATACGTAATGGTTCTGTGGTAGTGTGTTGGGTGGAGTGGGACATAATAATTTCAAAGGCTTTGCGTTGTGTTAGAGAAAAGCAATTAGGTGAAGCAGGAGTTGAAAAAGGTTGTAGTTCTGTTTGGTTTGATGAGTGGTTCAAGTCAAGGAATGAGATGGCTGAGTTTTGCAAGTGCAAAGGTATTTGTGTGTGGCACCAATTGTGCTTGGTGTCAAAGTCGCAATGACCAAGCATGTCAAGATCATCAAGTTGTAGGTTGTTCCCAGGGTGGAGTTGAGAGAGGAGTTCCCATTCTGACAACTTAATAGAGGAAGCAGGATGATCTTCATCAGGGGGGGGTGTATCAACGGAAATAGTTGGAGGGGGTGAAGGTTCTCGGTCAACATGCCAAGGATAGTATCTCCCACGGAAGGATTCCCATGCAGAGACAATATCCAAGTCAGAGGAGCCAATATCTTTTGGCACATTGCGGAAAGGTTTGTATAGCAAGAGTTCACTCCAACAGAAATTGACATAAAGAGGGGAGGTGGAAGGAGGGATGGCAAGGAAACGAGGAAGGACATGCATGATCTTGGTCGGTTTGTGCAGCGTCCAATGATTTTTTTTTCCTACGTGCAAAAAAGGACCAAGAATGGGAAGCTTTGAGAAGGGGAAGGTGTTCAAGCGAAGCGGGTCTTTGCATGTATGCAGAAATGAAGTTGGTTGGTGGGGGGGTGTTGGGGACATCTAGCGAGACACATTTGAAAACGGTCTGGGAGGTGTTCAGGGAAATAAGTGTACGACTGCAAAGAGTCAAGGGAAGATTTTGTAGCATATTGCAGGTTTCTTGTGCTCCAATGTCTCGATCAGCCATGGTTTCCGACAAAAGTTTTCGGATAGGTAGTAAGATTCCCTCTTCTGCAGGGGCAGCATGTGAAATACGTGTTAGAATGTCATGGTAGCTCTCAGATTTGTTCTCTGCTTTTGAAGCATACTTTGAAATGTATGAGAGGACAGCATGGCGCGAGAGCACTGGTTGGTAGTCAACATTAGCTCTCCATACTGAGAGCATAAGAGGGTTGTGTACGTTTAGAAGTGCATCATTTCTAGCAGGGCTGTATTTTTTTTGGCCAGAGCTGTCAATGAACATAGAAGATGTTTCCTGTAGGTCAAAGGGGAAACCGTAGCGGCAAACGAGGTTTGTGCCTTTTTTCCGAAGACAAGAGAATTCATTACATTTTGTGTGGCATTGCACAGAATTGACAAGGGTTTCATAGTCATCAGTATGGTTTCCTTCACATATGGAGGATGCTGGAAGTGTGCAAGGGTCTTGGTGAGATGCTCGATGGAAGGTGGAGACACGAAGGTACACGAGACGAGGGTTCCATGCTGTTAAGAAGCTGTCAAAGTATGTTTTTGCACTATTAACAGCAAGGGGATCATTCCAATCAAGGCTGTCCATATTGGGTGCGTCCTCCAACCAAAGGAATCCATGTATATGAGCAGAACCTCAGTTTTGCCATTCATACCTGTATTAAGAAGGGAACCAAAAACAAAACACAAAGTCAAGGAAAATTTAAAAATGTGAAGCAGTAAAACAAAATAAAATGCAAAGAGTGAGAGGAACAAACCTGCACCAGTAATATTTTGTGTTGAGTGTGTGTAGTAGGACCTCTTCAAGGAAGATGGTGAATCTATGGTGCATATATAGAGACGTAGTATGTGGATTGGTTATAATGTTATGAATTCTCCATTGGAATTGTGAAGGTAATGAAGTTGGAGGCTGTGAAGGCATGAGCATGTGAAGGTCATGCCATTTGGTGTCAGCTGCACTGAGGGTAAAAAAAAAGGTTGGGCTACCAAGCTAGGTGATCATATCACACAACTCGCCTCGCCTTTTGCTCCATAAAGAGGGGGTGCCACGCAGAGCAGAGCCAAATCGCATGGCATGATCAGCAACACGAGAGTCTGGTAGATGGCTGAGTTGTGTGCGCAAAGCAGAGACAGTTGCGGGGAGTGTGTCTGCTAGGTTGCGTTTAACAAAAACAGTTGTGGTAGCTTGGATACGATGGCACATCATAAGGTTGTACAAGTAGTAACGGAAGCGAGGGTGTTGGGCAAACCTATTATCATGGAATCGGATAAGGTGCAAAGCATATTCTTGCATGGAGACTTCGTAAAGACGAGGTTGTTTTAGCATGGGAACCCCTGTGGGAAATAGCGTTGGGAATGCCATTGAGAGGAGCCCTTCCATATTGTATTCATTTATTGGAGAAAGACCAATGGGGGGCCAATCAATTGATGTTGAAGGGGTGGTAGGGGTTGTAGATGCAAACTGCCTAATTTCTTCAGTTTTAGTGTGAGAATCTAGGAGTGAAAAAACAAAGGACGAGGTTTCAATGCTTGTTGGAATTGGCATTGAAGGTGTTGCATCATCAGCAATGGGTGAGGGTAGTTGGAGGTCAGCCCCAGAGGTTGTGGCATGGTGAAGAAGGGAGGACACATTTTTGGGTTCAAGTGGCAAAGCATGTAATGCTTGGAGGTCAAGGTGGACATCCTTGTAATACGGGTCATTGGAGATTTTGAATTGCAAAGCAGCTAGAACATTTGAACGGCTAACAATGAATTCATAAGGCTTGTTTGCAGCATTGAATTTCTGAACAACAAGGATGTCCAAATCTGTTAAGAGGCATGGAAGAGAGGTGGCTATTGTGGAGATATCTTGTGGGAAGCTAATAGTATGGCCGGAGTATTTGTATTGGACACCACGTGCATGTGTAACTTGAAGTATTGGATTGACTCGGGCAATTAGCATTTCTTCTATTTGAGTCAGGCGTGCAAGTTCAATCGGTTGGTTTCCAAGATCCATGTTGCTATCCATGGAGAAGCGATGGCCATGTCACTCATTACTACATCGAGAGCATGTATAGATTCCACTTGAAAAATTTGTTTTTATTTTTGGATATGATTCCTTGCATATGGAGCAAACATGAAGTGGGTGGAGGCGAGAAATTCGATTAAGAAAGCAAGTGTGACCATTTGGAAAGGGGGTGGTTGGAGGTGGGGGTGTAGTGGATGTGTGCATTGGGGTAGGGTTGATTGAAGCATTGATGTTTCCACGCCTAGATTTATAAGGAAGACGTGTATGCTCATTTTGGCGGTCCTTTGTTTGGCTATAAAGAAGCCTTCTCCGTGCATTTATTTCGTCACGTGTAGTATTGGGCAACATGGGTTGTTGAAGAGGAGTTTTCCTTGAACCTGGAGAAGACATTGATGGAAATTTCAAATGTTATAAATGTGTAATTGCAAGGAAAAGTTGAGGCATGTACATTAAAAGCAAGATATGCAAAGTACAGATAAGAAGGTATGTCGACGTATACAAAAGAATGCATTGCGAAAGTTTTTGCAAGACAGAACAAAAAAAGTAGTTTTTGTGATGTATGTGAAAAGCAACCAAGGAGCAGCATAGTAGGAAAAAGAAATGCACATATATGACATAATAAACATTGTATACATGTAAGAAAACGTTAAATGTTTTATGGATAGATATGTATGGCGTGCTTTAAAAATAAACACGTAATGTATACGATAACACATTTGCCATGTGAGCACAAAATTTACAATAGCTAATTACATTGCAGATATTTGGAAAAAGATAGGAAAGCAAGGGAAAAGTATATATACAAGAAATGCAGGAAGGAAAGTGGGGGGGGGTGGGGGGATATAGTGATCATGATGAAGTGGAAAAAACATAATTGGTTTGAGTTGAGGTGGAGTGCATTTGGAGAGATGGGATGGTGTATTGTAGGGTACGATGTGTTGAAGGAAGGATTGAGGGAAGAGCAAGATGTGGAAGGGTGAGTAAAAGTGGTGGTTGCAATAGCCAAGGGTGGAGTATATGAAGGGGAGGTTACAGACGGAGTGCAACAGGATGGGTTTGAGTAGTGAGTGTAGATATTTCTTCAAGGAGTTTCGTTGATGCAGCAGCATAAGGAAGCTCTTCTGAATCGACAATGGTTGTCTTCAAGCGTGTATTGGAGTTGAAAGTCTCCGTCTTAATGGACAAGGTGAACAAGTATCGGCGCGAAGTTACGTGTAGAGAGAGATCCTTTATGGCGGAGGGCTCAGTGGCGAGCAGGCATAAATCCTTTGCAGAGACACCAAGCAGTTTGTTGGCTGCATCATCAAAAGTTGTGGCCCCGTTGATCTGGCCAGTGTGGTCTTGCAAGGAAAGCTTTAAAATGTACCTGTAGTCACATTCCGTGAATTCACCATCACATTTGCTGCAATGCCAAGTGTTGAAAGCTCTATGTGCAACATTCTTCATGCATTGAACACCATTAACAAAGAGAGGGCATGCAAGGAAGTGGAAATCATCCATGTTAATGTCAACAATGGAAGCACGCAGAAAGAACTAGAGGGTCTTATCAGAGGGTTGCATGCTTTGCAAGGCGGAAATTGTTTTATATGGGTGTGTTCGAGACATAGAGCCTATGTATTTGCGGCTCAAGGATGGTGACGCAGCGCGAAATCCATGATCAGTGTACCATTTCTGAAGGTGATGGGTTGCCTCAATATCTGGATTGATAAGGATGGTACTACTGGGAACACTTCCAATTGTTTTACCATTGTAATCTGTAAGACGGCCACCCTTTATTGCAAGTACAGGTGGTGGGTCGGAGGAGTATAGTGAAGCGACATGTGAACCCTCTGTGTGGCAATGATGACCCCAAAGTGTGACATCAATTCTAAAACAGGATGTGTCTCTGAGGCAAACGGTTCTCCTACTTGTTTTAGAACCGTCTTTTTTCCGAATCATAGATGCAAGAGAGACAGAGCTAACAAGGCCAATTAGGTCAACCATGGAATTTGAAGGTAAACTTTGGAGGTCATTGATTGTTTTAAAGTGGAAGGAATGTAAAGGAATGGAGGGGAATGCATCGAGGCAAGGGTGGATGGTTGACGTAGATGAAAGGACAATCTCAAGATGGTTGTTCAAATGGTTATATGAAGGGTTACTTGTTTTGATTGTGCCGTTCAAGATAGTGTACACTGTCCCGATTTCAACAAGGGAATAGAAGGTGTCAATAAAGTTGTTAAAGGCAGAGACATGGATCTCTTCTCCAAAACAGTCAATAAGGTCAAAGCCAAATAGTTTCCCTGGGCCGCGTTGGTTGGTGTATTCATGGATGGGTGTCTTGGCAAGCACACGACCTTGGATGCACCATTTTTTATAGTTGGGATTGAGTGCTTTGAATGGAATTACAGTTGTTGGCATGGGTATTGGTGTATCTAATGCTTGGGATGAGTGAACATTGCTTTCTTCTATGGGGTGGCTGGATTGGCTAGTTGATGAACCAATTGGAATGCCAAAGCTGGTCGGTAGTAAAAGAGGAACAGGGCTCCCAACAAGGGCATCCTTGCAGTGGACCAATTCAAGATCGAGTATTGTAATAATCCTGTAGGAGAAAAAGGCAAGAATTAGTAAAGGTACTATAAAATTGATGATGTTGATGGTAGGTAAAAATGTAGAAGCTAAGCTACCTAAGAGCGGGCTTAAAACAGTGGCCAGAAAAGTACGTGTTATTATGGACGACGGTGCATGTGCACTTGGCGAGCTTGATGACAGAGCCTTCTTGGAGTTCTCCATTTGATATGAGGGAGTTGAAGGTAGTTGGGAGCAAAGTCTGGTGCGTGTTGCTACCATCTGAGATAGTAATTCGAAAACATGGAGTAGTTGCATTTGTTGGTCCGAATAGCTGGAGTGAAAAAACCTGCAGAAGTGGTTAAAGATGTACAGCACCAGACAACAAAGAAGATATCGCGTTTTCTGTCAAGGGTGCCTCCATTATGCGGGAAAAACACTGAGAGCAAGAGGAAACAAACTTGTAAGTATATGTTTTTTTTTGTTTTGTGTATATATACATATATGTAGATATATATACTATTGCACGAGTGACATACAAGGATGCGAAACGTACAATGACATTGTAGCAGGCAGAAGAGTAGAATGTAGAACAATGGCATATATATACTTTTTTTTAAATATAATGCGAGAAAAAAGCATGCAATGGAACTATGGAAATGTAGGTTGTAAATGCTTAAAGTGTATTAGAGGCATGATCTAGCAAGGAATTTATTGGATACTTTGGGCATTCTCGACATATCCCTTTTGGTCAATTGATTGTCTCATTACGATCTTGATTCTGTGTTTTATTGAGTCCAAATCTCGTCGCTTCAATAGACCCCTCTTTATACTTTTCTGATGCAACACAGTCGGAAGAGGAAGCAAGATGATATGGAAGTTTATTCACTTTCTATTCAAAAAAGTGAATAGAAATTATATAATTAGTTCAAATAGAGGAAACTACTATTGACATGCTTCTTGATCTAATAACTGTAATATAAGACAACAATCATAATACTAAATTGGAATAATACTAAAAGCGGATACACTTGGGGATCTCTTTGACAGCTGTAAAGTCGGAGATTTCCAGCCGCCCAACCAAAACAGGGACAGAAAAGCATAGAGCATGGCAAGGGTAGACTTGTAGCATCATTCCTGTAGCAACAGGTCAGGAAATCTAGCTGAAGCAGGTCGTGAGAGACCAAGAAACATATGAATCAGGAGCATAACAAGAAGGTTGATAGGCACATCCATGACAGCAAAAGAACCACCCATTCAAACTGAATGCTTGTGCCTCAAAAAGAGAGTGAAAGGGCAAAGCCCGGCACAAGCCAAAATAACTGAAATATCCCATGATCAATGAGCATACAATCTAAATATCCAGAAAATTCCCCATGCCCCGGGGCCAACGAAAGAGCCTGTTTGGAGAGACCGTCATCCTGCTAGTTATGCTCGTGGTAGATATGATGGATGGTCACTAAAGGGACATGATACAAAAGAGAAAGAATGTCATCACACCAATGACTAATAAGTGGGGTGTTCAATGAAGCAGTTCTCTTCACCCAAGAGATGATAACTTGTGAATTCCCAAATCCAGATAACAGAGGGATCCCCAAATGAATGGCAATCGAAAGAAGTGACCAAATAGGCAGAAGATCTAATTTGGTGATGGTTCATATATTGTCCAAGGTTAAGAGCTTGTTGGCTATTTATAACGATAACATAATAAAAGGCCAGAAGGCTCATCACTTCCACATTTCAACAGCAGCGCTTTCCCTAATGCAATTTTGTTGTTCAACAAACAAATATGCAACAGCCAAGACTAATGCAATCCTCTCTAAGTGGATCAATATGCTCGAGCAGCAAGAAATTATGGCATGCATAACACAGGTCAGAGAATGCATGTCTTCCAACATTGTACTAAAAGAAAGTTGGCATCTCATTTGCAAAAAAACAGTGAAACTTGACCAACACATGCTTCAATCCCCACATAGGTTAAATAACCCATCAAGCAGCAAATCAAACTGGATGAACACAACTCTAATAAATAGAAATCTACTCTCACAGACTAAGGATTATGCTCCAGAAAAATCCCATGACCATGGACCCCTCTAGTGAGAGAGATTGACATGCTTCTTGATCTAAAACCTGTAATATAAGACAATAATCATAATACTAAATTGGAATAATACTAAAAGCAGATACACTTGGGGATCTCTCTGATAGCTGTAAAGTTGGAGATTTCTAGCCGCCCAACCAAAACAGGGACATAAAAGCATAGAGCATGGAAAGGGTAGACTTGTAGCATCATTCCTGTAGCAACAGGTCAGGAAATCTAGCTGAAGCAGGTCGTGAGAGACCAAGAAACATATGAATCAGGAGCATAACAAGAAGGCTAATAGGCACATCCATGACAGCAAAAGAACCATCCATTCAAACTGAATGCTTGTGCCTCAAAAAGAGAGTGAAAGGGAAAAGCCCGGCATAAGCCAAAATAACTGAAATATCCCATGATCAATGAGCATACAATCTAAAGATCCAGAAAATTCCCCATGCCCTGGGGCCAACGAAAGAGCCTGTTTGGAGAGACCATCATCCTGGTAGTTATGCTCATGGTAGATATGATGGATGGTCACTAAAGGGACATGATACAGCAGAGAAAGAATGTCATCACACCAATGACTAAGAAGTGGGGTGTTCAATGAAGCAGTTCTCTTCACCCAAGAGATGATAACTTGTGAATTCCCAAATCCAGATAACAGAGGGATCCCCAAATGAATGGCAATCGAAAGAAGTGACCAAATAGGCAGAAGCTCTAATTTGGTGCTGGTGCATATATTGTCCGAGGTTAAGAGCTTGTTGGCTATTTATAACGATAACATAATAAAAGGCCAGAAGGCTCATCACTTCCACATTTCAACAGTAGCGCTTTCCCTGATGCAATTTTGTTGTTCAACAAACAAATATGCAACAGCCGAGACTAATGCAATCCTCTCTAAGTGGATCACTATGCTCGAGCAGCAAGAAATTATGGCATGCATAACACAGATCAGAGAATGCATGTCTTCCAACACTGTACTAAAAGAAATTTGGCATCTCATATGCAAAAAAAACAGTGAAACTTGACCAACACATGCTTCAATCCCCACATAGGTTAAATAACCCATCAAGCAACAAATCAAACTGGATGAACACAACTCTAATAAACAGAAATCTACTATCACGGACTAAGGAGTACGCTCCAGAAAAATCCCATGACCATGGACCCCTCTAGTGAGAGAGTTCATGCCTGTACAAGCTCTAACATCATGTTCATGAATGAGAAATATTGCAACAATAGCACCTAGAGAGACAAAGGAAAAATACACACAAGTACACTTTGTAGCACTGCCTTTACTATGCACCATAAACACACATAAATAGTAAACAACTATGGGATTGATAAAACATTCAGCTTCCCACGGATTATGAACAAGTACATTTTAGTTACAAACAAATCAAAGTAAAAGTGTCCGCTAGTCAAATGCCCAACTGTATATTTTTCAACAGTTTCAAAACCCACTTCAATTGCACTCCCACTTCACGTTTCTTCCATTTAACTGCCCCTCATTTCACTATTGAAACTTGAGTGACTCGTTTAGTTTTTGATAGAGCTGAAATGTTGCCTGAATGGGGTATGATGGTTGGAAAACAAAAGTGAAAACTTCAATTTTGAACAAAAAACTTCAACAAACAAACATGCACTCATCCACAATTAGCTCTCTCCATTGATCCAAGCTAAAACTCTACTGCTCTAAGCTGGAAATTTATCCTAAAAGCGGAAAGTCCTCACTTGTTGCTAACCTTGATTTTCAATTGAAAATTGGAAATTTGGGGCTTTGGGGGGGTGTGGAGGCTTTAAAAGTAAGTGAGTTCCATTAGTAAAAGAAGAAGAAGAGATGCAGGGATGTCAAGAATGTCTCCCAGTGAAACACAGCATGCAATAGTAATCCAAAGTGAGTTCCAATGAGGGAAACAAAAATGGAATCATGGTTCTCAAATGCAGTGTACAATGATAATAAGAAACCTAGTTTCTTGGGGCAACATACATTTCTCAAATGTGTGGAAAAAGCAGCATGGCAATCCCCTACAAGAAGGTTACATAGAACACCCTTTTCTTTTTTTTTCTTTTTTTCTAGTCGAAAAAATACATTCCTTGGTATTCAATGAATCAAAGAAACTTTTTACATCTTCAAGATTAAACAGACATACATACTACACAGTACAGCAAATAGTGATAACAGTCCTATCATGGACAGTACAGCAAATAGAGATAACAGTCCTATCCAGGCAAACACACTACACAAAATACAAGTAAATACCCACAGTATGTCAGACTCAACGCACTTTGAGTTCACTACAATAAGATCCCTCTCATAGGAAGACTATCAAATACAGTCATCTATGTCCCTAAAGAAAATAACAGGAACCCATAAATCTGATCCAAGGAGGGGGTGAGTCTCTAGTAATCAATAATAGTTGCTCAACAAAACCTGAAAGTATCTCAATGAATCTGGTGAGATCAACTGTAATAGAATGAGCATATTCTAAAAGAGTTGTGATGAGCTTTCCCCAATAATCTCATTTCCAAAATATTCAGTAAGTAAGAGATGGCCCGGTGCCAAGTGCAATCTGTCCTTTGATAAGATGTCTGCCTTCTGTTATGTTCCCTATAAACATGACTGAGATCCACCCACATGAAGGAGGACATGAGAATCCTAGTGTTGAGGCTAAACACTAGTGTTTCTAAACACTAAAATGCTTATCTTACAAAGCCTATAGATCCTTCTCATTCCATTGTGATAAGGATAAATTTAGTGGAGATTAGTAAATTATGCATGGCCTAAGATTGCCTCTCAAGCTGTCAATGTCTAATTTTTTGGGATTTTCCTTTTGAGGACTTCCTAGTAATGGGTTTTGCAAAACGGTGAGAAATTAAACCTTAAGCGGTGTTTTAACCAGATTTTTGAGAGAACTTATTTACATAACAGGTTATTGGTTTAAGGTTTATGGGGTGTTCAACCGTCCACAAGGGTTGCATTCTTGCTGTGTTTTGGCCCACCTACTGCATGAGTTCAAAGGGATGGACCGGGTGCAAGTCCCTGGTGATTTGGTGAAATAGATACTGCTCGTACTTGCCACCTTAGTCTGATCTCTGTAGTGAATCCCTCGAAGTATCATCTTTGTTAAAGCACTTCTTAAAAAAGTACTTGTTTCCAGGATACACCTTTTTTTTCCAAATGGAAGCGTGTCTTTTTACGGACGGTAAACCCTCCCGCCCTTCCAGGGTTGCTGGTAACTCTCCAGTATCATTTCAATTATCTGCTCGAAGGCCCCATTGATACAGCCATTAGTTGGCACAAGGCTCAAGATCATTAGCCACATGCTGTACTCCACGCATGGGAGCAACTGGCTGTGAGGATTGGAGAGTGGTCTTGCAATAATAGCAAAAGGTACCAGTGGAAATAAAGGTTGGAGAGAATATAACGAATGCTCACTTCATCCACTGTAGTAAATGGGATCAAATAAGATGATAATGTGGAATGGAAGACAATGAGAACTAGGAGGATTCTTTGTTCACCCTCCTATCTCAACTGTAGAAATTAGTCCAGTTTATGACCCATTAGTTGCGATGCATAAGCTTGCTTTCTCAGATTTTTAAGAGAACTAACTACAGTAGCTAAGGTGGCATATTTTTTGTGGTTGCAGAAAGAATATGAAGGGGCAATTGTAGAGACACACTTGACTGTAACATTGACGAGATCCATTTAGGCTCTTACGCAGGAAAATGTGGATTAAGTGAATAGGCAATAGTCGTTTCTTGGATCACTCCTGTAGTACAGGAATCTATAGCAGCCTTTTGGAAGAAGGTGTGGAAAGATGGCCATCGAAACCCTAGCATAAAATTCAAATTCTTATAGCAAATGAAGCAACTTTTCTTTGGCCAATTTAATGTTGCCTTGTGTTCTCAACAGCTCATTTCATCTGCATGAATTCAAAATTTATGATATTAACCATCACAGAGCGGTATAAGTTGCCAGCATATCTTATGCCTCCATAACAGACAACCTTAGAAGTTAAATCTACTGATTTTCAGCATCTTTTGTTTCTTCAGCTATACTTGTTATGGCTCATAGGAAGTTGACACCCCCGATTTTGTAACTACCCTTCCAATTTCATAAATTATTTATGGGAAAAACAATTGTAACCTTGTCCTTTAAGGGTTGTAACCTTGTCCTTCAAGGGTTATCTTGCACAGCCTTGAAAACAAATTAAAGATTGAAATATTTTTGTTTCACACACAAATCTATTAGGCACCTCTGTTAAGCTAACATCTAATAGATTTTGAAAAAATTGAAAAAGTAAAACAATCCGCAGTCTCTTAAACTGGATTGCAATCTAGTTGAAGGAAATGTGTTTTGCTTTACTGGTATCCAGCAAGATGAAACTATCTTGCATTACAAGGCCATGCAAAAGAGGCCTCTATTCAGACATATTAATCATGTGATGCAAATATAGAGACTCGAGTCCATGAAAATTCGAGAGGTTGGTTAACTTCCGAAAGCACCATCACATTTGCCCACTTACTGTTTGATGCCGTATTTAACTACTCACCTTAGAATGAATCCAATTTTGTTCAACTCACTTCCCTCTTAATCCAACAACATGAATCTCTTTGGAGACATCTGATAAAATTTAAAAGTTACCGAGAAGACTAACATGGCCCCTTCAGAAGGATGACAGATGATAGACAAATGTTCCTTTTCGTCGTCTATAGCTCGAATTAGATGCTGGCACGTGTTTGATGTTTGTCTGTTGGTTTTAAGGTTCGGCCGCGTGTTTGATTTACCATTTATTGCCAAAGTATAAGGAAGCTTCATGCTGTTTCTTCACGAAAGCATCGAATCTATGCAGAAGCTCGCGGGACTTTCTGTGCAAAATGTGACAAGAAGCATGGGACTTTCAAATTTGCTTAGGGATTTCAACATTAGCAGAGTCTAAAATAAGCCCAACTTCAATCTCAGTGATGAGGTATAGTATACTTACTTTTAAATATTCACTGCTGTTGTTCATGTCTCCTTCAGAAGGATGGCAGACAAAAAAAGAGACATGGTCCATGACCTTTTATAAAAGAATGTGACAAGAAGCATGGGACTTTCAAATTTGCTTAGCGATTTCAACATTAGCAGAGTCTAAAATAAGCCCAAATTCAATCTCAGTGATGAGGTAGAGTATACTTACTTTTAAATCTTCACTGCTGCTGTTCATCACTTCCTTTGTAAAAAGATAATAGTCTCTTTTTGCTTGGGTCAAAACCAAAGCAAACAGGAAAAAACAGCAAGGATTTGAACTCCTCGAGGTATTTGATAATAGTCTCTTTTTACTTGGGTCAAAACCAAAGAAAAAAGGAAAAACCAGCATGTATTTGAACTCCTCAAGGTAGGTGTCAGTTCATTTCAACAAGCTTTTCATCTTGAAATCCTCAAAACCCATTCATGAGGTAGTCTTCACAATATGCAATAAAGAAACCATGTCACAAATTAAGGTGTTAGGATAGAACAAATTAAGGTGACTCTCACAATCTCCTCCCAACTTCAATCTCAGTGATGAGGTACAATATATTTACTTTTAAATCTTTATTGTTGCTTTTCATCATTACTTTTGGGGAAAAATATTAAACGGGAACAACCAGCAAGGATTTAAACTCTTCAAGGTCAGGTATCAGTTCATTTCAACAAGCTTTTCATCTTGAATTCCTTCAAAACCCATTCATGTGGCAGTCTTCACAATTATGCAATATAGAAACCATCTATCGGGTGTTAGAATATAACAATTTAAGGTGACTGACAATCTCCTCCCATGCAGATTAATTTGAAAGCATCTGAATATTTGTGTAAACCAAATTTTGTCCTTGCAGGAGGTCGAGCTGGACAACATGGATGCTTGTGAGGAAATGTGCCAATTTTTCCATGTGACTTACTGGGTGCATTAAGTAAAACCCATCGATGGTAGCCTGAGTAGAGTTTCACAAAATGGCACATTGTTGATAGTAAGAATAGAAACATAAACATAAAATGCAGTATTGGATATCATCAATGAATAGATTTATAAATGCACTGGGCAACAAGGAAAGGTACTTAAGACAAACTGTTACCCTTATGCTCATAACAATCAATCACTTTCAGTAGCAGGGTGAGCTAGTGTAGGCAACCATATGGCATAGTACCCCAGAGAAAAATGTTCAAAATTAATCTATAACAGAAAAAAACTTATTATAATTCTCTCAGCACATGAGAAGGGTTTCATAAGACTGATAATCTTTTAAGCTCCGAAACATTTCCAACAAGATCTGAGACATGCCAGTGCTCACCAATAAATTGTTATCAACATGATTCTATATTGTTGAACCACTCAAGTGTCCTTCCCCATTGTTCTTAATCAGAAATCTACTGAAGACATACAAAAGGAAAATGAAACAAGCCATCTCAAAGTCCTCTTAAGCAAGCCGCTAAGATTGTATGAACCAAAATAGAGAAGACCTTATTTTATTTGTTTAATTGAGAAATAGTTCATATATTTAGAAGGAACATTTACAGCCATGCCCACTCGAGGGACTTGAACCCAGGTCTCCATAGTAATACAAGCCTGATGACCTTACTGCTTGATGTTAGACCACATTCCCGTAATATGGTAATGATATTGAAAGTTAACAAAATAAAGAAATATTGATTTAAAGTAGAGTATTTAAAACATTTATCAGCAATTTTCTGTATTATGTAAGTAATGACGATATAATTTCCGGGAATGCATTAAAACCTAAACGGCCTAATGATAAAATACTATGCCTGTGTACAGCTCAAACAGCCTAGACCCTATATCAATCTTCAGACAAGAATATACAGTGTTGAATAAATTTTATTATCTTAAAAATTAAATGTATTGCAAAAACTGGGAACACGCATATAAATCTATTGAGGTTTGCCAAATCTTGAAGTGGTTCAAAACCTACTCTAAAAATCTTCATGAAGCTTATTCAACTATGTATGAGATTATTTAATTAGTCTAACACTGGTGACAAACCAGTATTGATCAAACCATGAAGATTAAAAAAGAAAAATAAGAGCAAGGTCAACTTGCAAGTACCTACATATAATAAGAATACAAAGAAATAGAAACACCTATAACAATTGATGAAAACTCAAAATCTGGAAAGACTATTTCTAGACAGGAACACAATCAAAAACTTATAGAACCTGCATATAACAAGATATAAAGAAATAGAAACCTCTATAACAATTTATGAAAATTCAAAATCTGGCAAAGCCTATTTTTGGACAGGAACATAATCAAAAGCTTACAGAGTGCCACTCACAATTTCTGCAGGTAAAGAGAAGCATAGATTCATCGTTTAAAACAGTGTATACTCTCACTACTTTAAAGATCTTGGATTAAGATGGGATGTATGCTACTTTGTTCTATATTCTTTATATTATCATAATTAATGGTCAAGTTTTTATGTTCTTTTCTTTTTACAATATGTGTCTGACCCTGCCTGTTTGTTTTTATTAGTTTACGTACCCAAAAGCATGGTACATCTCTTCCACCTGGGCTCTAGAGTGCACTTAGCTTCTTTCAGTGCAATTAGACAAGCTTTGTAAGTTAAGAAACCATACAGTACTTCACCAAACCCAAAAATTAACAAATTATGAATTGACTTGAAATATTTTTGCAGGAGATTGTTAAGCTACTATGTCAAGGACAAATGACAAGTTCCAGCACGCAAATAGATCTAAAAGAAGAGGCTTTGAGAAAGCTAATGGTAAATATTAGAACTGTTATATAGGAAAATGACATATCTAACAATAGCCTATGGAAAGCAGCGCATTATGAACTACATTTAACAATGGGACAATTTGCACGGGTAGTCTAATTAGCATAAAATTGGAAAGGAAATTTTCCCTACCATAATTTCCTGAGAATTCTGTTTAGGATAGGATCTTTTTCATCCCTGTGTAACTCATGCCTTATGGTGGGACAGAGAACAGCACAATTTTAACCCTGGATGGGGCATTGACAGTCCGTCAATCCCACAAACAAACCAACAGACCCACAGTTTACAAATCATGCTCTGCTCAAAACATGGTTGCGTTACAATGTTGTGACGACCCCGCAGCGAGGGCCTTGGACTTTTTGGTCAAGATCACCTTGGAGTGATAGTTATAGTGTTTTCAATAGAATAATGTTAGTCCTACTCACGCGCTAAAGAACAATTCCTAAAGGAACTGCTAGGAATAGTGGTAAAGGAACTCATCACTTTCGTCAAAATGCTTCTGGTAGATAAAGAGCTACTACCCACCCAGTAAGGTCCTTAAATCTATACGCTATCCGGTCCTTAAACCCTAGCAAGAACTCGATGCCGGGCGGGAGGGAGTAAGCACTCAAAACCTGTTTGAGACTCTGCTTACCTTGGAACATAAAACTGTTAAAGAACAATTCTGATTTTCAATGACTAAGTTCTTGCATGGAGAGAAGCATGGTGATCTTATATTGCAAGTGAAAGAGATGTGCAATAAAATAACATGGGATATATTATAAGAAGCAAGGATTTGCATTGAAAATTAAAAAGAAAAAAATTATAGACTCACGGCCGAAATGGATACTCCAGAAAAGATATGACCCTGTGGTATTAATCAAAACAGTATTAAGAATGACCCACAAGTTTTTTGAATCAATGGTGCTAACATTATTATTTAAGAAAAAAAGATACAAATGCTGTAATATTTGATTCCTTGATGGAGCTGAGTAAGCGTATGATTGGTAAAGTCTTGGTGAGTTTAACCAGAATTGATCAAGTTTGGTCCAAATTAGGAAACTTGCCTATTTTCATGCCTACTGGACTATATAGTCTTTTCTTACTCCAAGGTTGGCGTTCATAGTAGTAAATATTATATCTCAAGGATACCACATTATTTTTCCCTTTTAAATTGTATAATCAGTTTTAAAGGCTATTCAATTTCTGGAGTTGCAGGAGTTGTGGATGTATACAATTGGAGTTGAACGACTTGTGGATGTATACAATTTAGAAATTTGTTGCATTACTAGGATGAATTAGTTTGATGGGTGGAATGTGCCACCATCTGTCCATATGATATTGGTACACCTCTCCTCAGTAATGGGAGGGGAAGGGAAAAGCCTACATTAACTTGTCAAATATTACAAAAATTTTAAACAGTTACATAGACCATGCTAGCCTGGCTCACAAACATATCACATTTGAAACCTAAAAGATGTTGCATATCTTTCATATTCTATATGGTTATCAGGATAATCATATCAGTGCAGAGGTACAATCAGTTTGAAGTTGTGCAATTATATTAGATACATAATTCTATCATTAAAAATGTAAAAGTTTTGTTTTTAATGGAATATTCATTACAGTTAACGATTAATCATATCGTTATGGGAAATATAGCAGTCCCTGCTAAAAGAAAACCGTCAGGAGGCGATATTTCTGAGAAGCTATTTAGGATTAAAAAAATGTAGGGCATAACCCCATGATAGGCTAACAGGCATCCATGTTCTCAGAATGGCTCTCCTGCCACTTACTAATTTTCAATCACCATTGTCTATGGCAATTAAGGACTTTGCATTGAAAACAAGATACATGTCAAATTCTATTATATTGCAAAAAATGTAATGCACATCGATACCATACTATCATACAAGATTAACCTGAATTTCAGGTTTGCTTTTTTAAGCCAAGCGAAACATAGACTGCATTTATTCTTTGCAGAGTGTTTATTCAGGATTTCTATTTTCTCGCATTTTTTCCAACTTATGGAATCTAGCTTACTTGCTGGATTTCCCAAGCAATCATAACTATCCAAATCTCTTACCTGTTAAATTTCCACTAGACTACGACCAATTAATCAAAGAGTGGTATCTTTCATTTTGAAGTTTCTCTATTTCAGAAAAACATTAGGAGTTTTTCAGACTCGGTCTCAACTTTTTAACTGTCTCTGCAACATCTGGATTTAACCATCTGTTGCTGCTATCTGACTGCTCCACCCATTTGGTGATTTTGTTCAGCAGTACTCGTCTCCTAAATTCCCAATTATGAACCCTAGGGGAATCTTCTTTATTTTTCCCAGCATCTTCCGAGGACTTGACAATTCTAGAACCCTTGTCAAAGGCCATCTCCAAGAACTTTGTAAACCGGTTTTCAGCTTGATTTTAACCTGCTTTGCAAGCGCTATTATGTAGAACACGTTCTTTCTCCCACAGTCAGGCACATTAATAGGTTGTCATTCTATGGGGATTGGTGGTTTGCCGTGAATCCTTTGGTGTGATATTTTTGTCGATCTCAAATTATTTGAACCCAAATTTGGATTGTTTTTTTTTTTGATATTAAGTTGTCATTGGTTTTTTTACATTCTGCCAATGTCATCCTTGATAAAAATTTATTAGAAAAGGACATAGATTGACTTAATGGTCTTTAATAGATAGAGAAGGAATTGAACCTCCAGTCAAAAGACCCCCTAGTGAGTTTTTGTTAACATTTTCAGATGCCTTACCCAGACAGCTTTTCACCCTTCTTAATGTTGATTTTTCTGCAGCTGTATGGTGCCTTAATTGATGGATAACAGGGAAATTCTTCATATCACTTGATAAGGCCGTTTCAATGCATGCTGTAGCAGAATCCCACATCTATGAGTAATAAGCCACTTTTTATTTGACATCTCTATCAATAGGAACATTGTTAGTCTAGGATTCCATATCGACAACAAACTTGGATATCCGCTCGGGTAAATTCATAAAACCTTCTATAGAAGTTTCAAGAGCTTCAAGTTTTGCTGAAGAACAAAGTTCAGTAAGGTTTTTGCATCTGGTACAAAGAAATTTCAGTGAACCTCTGTGCAAAACATATTTATAACAATGGAACAATGCTTACTACACTCGGTAAAAGTACATAAGAGTAATACTCGATACAAGTATCCCGAACAAAAACCAGTAGATCACATACAATTAAAGGATGAGAAAAATGTCGGCGAAGGCAAGGTTAATTTCCCCTCTTTTTCGACTTATGTCCACGACTAATTTTACAGAGATGAAGCGCCGGTGCTCCCTTGTTCTAGTTTCTTCGCACCATTGCCTCTTCACAGTTTACAGACTTGGAATTTGAAGACTGTTCTGGCAGCCATGAGGTCTATTTTTTTGTTCTGTTACTGAAGCTGCAGTTCTAGTAGTTGCTTATGTGAAGGTTGTACTATGTTGGGTTCCTTTTGTTTTGGCTGCTCTTACACTACATCCTCCACTCCAGTCTCATCTGAGCTCTGCTAGGGCTCATCTCAGGACACGGAAGCCAAGCTAGGGCACACAGCAGCCCTGCTAGGGCTTACCACAGGTCTTGGCTGCCCTGGCAGGGCCATTCTCAGGCAACCCGAATTCTAATTATTGGGGTGATTTTAAGAGTTTGACATCCCTGTTGGGGCTCACACCAGCAAGTACAGGTGCATGAAATAACCTAGAAGGTAGGCCGTGACAGTTAGCAGCGCTTTCAGGCTTACAGACTTCTACATCAGACCTTCTTGGATGGTTGGGGTTTTGATCAGTCCCTAGTAGAACTATCTTTGTCCTTTTTCTTTCTTGGCATATATGCCCTAGGCGCAACTTCGTGGATTTGTAAAGGTCTGTAATTTGTTATTTGCTCATGTACAAACCCAGTCATCTCATTATAAGAAAGATTTTCATTGCTGGGGTTTATTCCTGAATAAGTTTTCCCCATGATAAAAATGTGTGTCTGTGCATGCTTGAATTCTTCTACTTTTTATTGCTGCTATCTATCTCATAATTGTATCTACTGCTGATATATAATTTACGAGTCTGTTAGAATTTTGAAAGAAAGACTGTTACTGCTATTAATTAGAATCCATGTTGAAAATTTAACACCCTGACTGGTTGTGCTCCCATTAACAAGAGAGCAGATTCAAGGGGTTGGGGCAAGCAAGGCTACTCAGTAAAAGAAGGATATGAATCAGAACTTCAAAATCTTCCTCTCCCTCAGACTTGCAGGATGTGGAAGTATGTGTGGAATCCAGGTGGCCTTCCCAAAGTCAATATATTCAACTGGATTCTAGTGCATGACAGATTATTAACTGCTGATAATTTGCAGAGGGGACTTCAGGGGGGCCTTCCTGATGTGAGTTGTGCAAAGCATCTGAGGAGACTTGTCAATATATCTTTATAGAATGTCCATACACTCAAAGTATAGCAGGAGACATTCTTGGCAATTGCAGATAGGTGGATAATGCCATTAAGCTGGAAGGAGATGTTCAAATCTTGGCATAAACAGTACAGAGGAAACTTTCAAAGAAAACCTGTTCTTAAAAGAGTGTGGAGTGCTCTCCCCAAGTATCTTTGCTGGAAGGTGTGGGTAGCTAGGAATGCTGCTATTTTTCAAGAGTAGTGTAACAACCCTCACAGAGTAGCCATAAAAGCTCACAGACTGTTAAACAATTACCTTCAAACAAAAAAGGCTTTAAATAAGAATATGCAGCAATTATATCAAAATAAAAAAGACTGGTTAAGGGATATGTTGGAACCACCCTCTCTGCAAAAAAAGGCCATCAGATCACAAGTAGACAAGAATTAGAAACTGAAGCTAACCAACAAAGAGTTCCAAACTTGGCAAATTATGCAAAAAACAAGCATCCTAGTTTTTGATGGGGCCTTGAAGGGCAACCCAGAGGCAGCAGGTGCAGCAGGAATCGTTTTGGATCCCAGTGGGCAAGAAGAACTGCATTGCAAATGGGGGCTGTGGAAAACTATAATGTAGAAGAACTCATTGCCACAATGAACCGAATGGTCGATGGTTGGTGTACAGGGTGTCTATGTTAGTAATTTTTATTCAGAAAAGAAGGGTTCGCAGGATTTGTTAATGGCAGCCTCCACACATTTTCTCTTCCTTGATTGCGGCTTCTCATAATTACTGAAATAATCTAACCCGATCAAGTTTCTGGTTTTGGCAGATGGGTCTCATCCCTAGGATGAAAATTATGGGAAACAAAGGAATAATCCAGCGATACCAGTTGGGATTCCATCCTCAACAGGTATTTTTTCACAGATTTGGCCACATTGCAATCAATTTCTTTCAATGGCATCTTTCCTGCTTCAAACCCTTAATCAGGCAAGGCAAATTCAGGGTGTTTGGGATTATCATACAACGAAATGCAAGCATGAATTTCAATCGCAGATACAAAATATTCAATCGCAGATACAAAATATTCTAAGCTATTCAGGGGTTTCGAAATGAAATTGCGTACCTGTCTTTTTGTAGTTTTGTGGCTCTTTCAATCAGAATTCCTGCAACTTCTCTGTGCAAACCCATTTATGCAGCAGGGAGGGGCGGTCGCCATGAGAAGACGTTCAACCACCACCAAAACGAGAATAAATGCCAAACCAAGGGAAAAAATGGGCGCTTCTGACAGACTCAACACTCAACAGTCACTGCAAAGCTAGAGTTTAATGTTTTTTCTTTCAATCTTGTGCAGGTATGGGAAGAGGTACGATTCAGTCTGCGAGCTTCTGCATAGATTCAATGCTTTCGTGAAGAAGGTGGAGTTGATCGAATAAATGGTATGGGAAGAGGTACGATTCAGTCCGCAAGCTTCTGCAAAGAGGTATGGGAAGAGGTACGATTCAGTCCACGAGCTTCTGCATAGATTCAATGCTTTCGTGAAGAAACAGCATGAAGCTTCCTTATACTTTGGCAATTGGTAAATCAAACACGCGGCCGAACCTTAAAACCAACAGACAAACATCATCAAACACGTGGCAGCATCTAATTGGAGCTATAGACGAAAAAAATGAACAGTTGTCTTCCGAACTTCTTCATAGAAAAACACCTAACGGCGTAATAAAACAATTACTAGCTATACAACACACTATCATACACTCATACCATATACCATACTTACTATTACTAGGCATTATATACATATGCACGTTTTGTTCACATACATATTATAATTCTTAATCATATATAATACTATTATTAATCATATACACAACATATTAATCATATAACCTATATATGTCATATTTAATATACTCATATAATTAGTATGTTATACCATAATATCAATAAATTATAGCAATAATTGCATAATCCAATACTATCATATGAGATACATATATACTAACATAACACTTTTGATCACTCTATACTTCATAATATTTCCAAACTCCCAAATACTTCCAAACACTTCCATATACCTCCAAACACCTCCAAATTTTACACTTACATCATTATATACGTTCACCTCTATACATATAGTATATTCACTTTATATATATATATATACTAACAATTATGACATATAATAAAAAACATAGTATAGTTTATACAAACATACAAGCATTCATATATATAATAATTCATCTATTCTTGTATATACTTTTAAAAACTTTACATATCACACATATCATATTATACATATTTATGTTGATGCCATATATATATATATATATATATATATATATATATAACACTATTATACTACCTATTTACATACATAAAATAAAATAAATTAATTAAGAGAATATGAGTCATTAAAGACAAGTGGCTCATTTCTTTCAAAAATAGACTAGGAGTTACATCTCCATAAGTAAAATAAATAAAATAAAAGAGAATATGAACTATTATAGAGAAGTGGTTCATTCTTTTCCAAAAATAGGCAAGGAGTTACAACTACATAAGCAAAATAAATAAAATAAAAGAGAATATGAACCATTAGGAACAAGTGGCTTATTTTTTCCACTCAATAATAACTCAATAAACAAATTAGTAAGATATCTAGGATAATAATACTGGCACCACTTACCTCAAAATAAATCAATTAAATAATAGAATACAAAAATAGCCCATAGTTATTCTTACCTCAAGTGACAATTCCACAACTAACTAAATAGATAAGTTAGGATAGTAATAATTAATAAATAGTATAAAAACATACTACATGCATAAAATAAAAAGGAGAATGGGAAACACCATTTAGACAAGTGTCCCATTCCTAAAATAGACAAGGAGTTACTCATCCATGTAACCACCACCATCCAAGTGGCATAAATAAGATTATAAAAACATACCATCCATAGAAAATACACTAGCATTTGCACCAAGAGGTGCAAAGGAACGTCGAGAAGGTAAAAATATTGAGTCTTTTCGTAACTAAATCTTTCTGACTTACCTCGGGAGATTGGAAATTACATTTTAATAATACTTTTGGGGGTACTATTGGAGGTTTTACCTTGACATTGATGACTAAATACATCAATGCCATCCCCGATCAGAGGCTCAACGTATCTATCTCCCCCCGCTCTCTCTCCCTCTCTCCTCGCTCCTCTCCCTCCTCCTCTCTCCCTCTCCCCTCTCTCCTCGCTGAGTTTTTACCACAAAATAATGATTTTTTCTTATTTTGACAAATTGTTTTGATTGAATCTAATTTTTATCATTAAACATACCAATACTTCTCTTGAATTTAGTCTTTAACTTTAATACCATTTATTAAAATATTAAATTATTTAGTTAATTTATCAAAAAATTAAAAAATTTAAAATAAAAAATACGTGATTAAGATAAATAATATAATGTAGTAATTAAAATCATTAAATATAAGTTATAAATCCATGACTGCTATAATGTATAAATTGACTTTTTATTTATATTCTAAAATAAGATAATTATATTTATATTGCTATAGTGCAAATCAATTTTCATTTTGTATATTATTATTTAAATCTACTATTCAAAAATATATATTTAATTATTCTTTTAATTTTGTATATGTGTTTTAGTTTTATGTTTATATGCAAAGCATGCCATATAATTTTTATAAAAAGTATAATAAATTGTTTTTTAATATATTTTTTTATAAAAATATAATAAATTCTCTTTGTAATGTAATTATAAAATTATTTTAGAATAAAGGTTTAAATTTAAAGATTAATGAAATTATTTATAGCTTTTTTTTGTTGTAACAGCACAATATATTTATGGTCGAGCATAACATTTACGTATTTTGATATAACTTGCAATGCATCATTTATAAATATGAAGTGATTTATGTTTTTCGAAATAGAATTCAGGATACACTATAAACTCTCATTCCCCAACTTCAGTTTCGCAAAATCGCACAGACATTTATTTCATTCCGCATCTCGAATCTGGAATACCGCATCCCGCAATGCGGGTTACGGGAGCTTGAAATTTACTATTTGCAAGTTTTCCATCCCGCAACCCGCATTCCGAAATTTTGGGATGTAGGTTATGGGATGGAAAACTTGCAAATGATAAATTTCAAGCTCCCGCAACCCGCATTGCCAGATGCGGGATTCGGGATTCAGGATTTGTGATGAAATAAATGCCTGTGCGATTTTGTGAAACTAAAGTTGCGGAAGGACAATTTATAGTGTATCCTGAATTCTATTTCGGATTTTAAAGTCATGGATGGGTAAACCCGGAGCCAAATGTAAAGATATCTTCACACGCTGTAATTTCCATTCGTTTCATGGCATTGACATGGATTCGAAGGTTACCTATTCATAGCTCGTGTATTTAAAGTCATGGATGGGTAAACCGGGAGAGTGGGAGCCAAAGGTAAAGATATTTTCACATGCTACAGCAATAAGCACAAATTTTAGAAGATAATCTTTAGTTTTATTTTCATAATTCAGTTTTTCAAAATATGAAAATTATTTAATTTTTTCTAAATAGGTAAAATTTTACAAATATAAACTATAAATTGTTGTGAAATTTGGACCAAATTAGTTTTATTTTCATAATTCAGTTTTCAAAAATATGAATATTTTTTTATTTTTTTCTAAATAGGTATTATTTATAAATATGAAATATAAATTGCTGCGAAATTTGGACCAAATTTTCATTGAAATATGAATTTTAACAAATCATTAACCTAATTGCCATTATGTATAAAAACAATTATCTAAAATGTTTAAAATAATTTTAAAAATATTATTTAATGCATCTCTTTTGTTTAACTGTAGTCTGTAACCACTTTGTGTCGAAAGGGAGATGATAAGGCGAGCAATTCGGTTAACATAACGAAGTTTATGAAAGAAGAGCTCGAATTGAAGGCCACGGATACAGTGGTTGTAAAAATGGACATTGAGGGAAGCAGGTGGAGAATTCTGAGGTGATGGCTCAGAGATCCAGAGATGGCTCTCTTTGTGGAGATTCAGGTTCAAAATCCTTCCTTAACTGCTACGGCAATGATAAGCGAAGGTCCTGGTTATGCATGAAAATGCTCATGAGAACAACCCCAGACATATACACGCTTTATTTGAGCAGTTAAACAAAATAGTTTAATTATATAGCAATTTTCTTTTCTAGATTTCAGATATAGAGTTTTCATTGATTTTAAACTTATATTTTTTTAAATATAAAATTTTAACTGATTTTAGACAAAGATTTATTTTTCAAACATTTAGGTAAATTTAAAATGCAACCAAAATTTTTAAATAAAAAAGTTTCACATACAAATCTAACTAGTAAATGGGAGGGTTGTAAATGTGAAAATTGATATTTCACAAACTACACAAAATATAAGTCATCATTTATTGGGTAGTTTAGTTTAACTTTTTTATTATTATTTTTAAAATGTGTCTAAGATGTACATATCTATAAATATCCAAACCACTTCCTAGTCTTAAATTTATGAAACCAAAATCTATAAAACAAAAAAAATTCTCATACAAAATGTATTATGAGAAAATTAAAAAATTACAAATGTAATATGATAAAATTAAAATGTTACCAATATGAACATGATTACCTCAAATACTACATGAGAAAATACAATAACTATTTGCTTACTATCTTAATCTATCTATAAATTTACATATCTTACTTTTTCTTTAAAAAAAACAACTTACTCTATCAAAGTTATTTTACAATAAGAAAATGAAATCATTGCTCAATAGAGTAACTAGATTAAGTACTATAATAGACATATTATCCATGATCCATAAATAAAAATACATATTCTTAATATAAACATGTAAATCATACCACTCTATTTATATTAAAATGAACATTAAACAACGATATTACTTCTTGTGAAAGCAATAGAGTTGTATTCCTTCTTACTAAAGCTAAGACGTACACAGTTCTCAGGCAAGCGTAGAAGCTTAATTCCATGGAATGTAAGAACAATGGTCAATTTCAAGAAAAAACAGAAGCACCATTAAAAGTGAAGGTTTCTTCTGGAGAAGTTTTGAACCTGTGACCTTTTTGGAGAACGAATATACAGTATATTGTTTTTTTAGCTAAAAAAATAACAAATTAATAAATTGTTATTCCGCAACTTTATTGCCACAATGTACACACTTTTCCTTCATCAGTTCCTCAATTCCGCAATTTAATGGCATTATTGATAGCAATGATCCAAACAAAAATGGAGGCTATGGCAATGACAATCTGGTATGTGAAGATATCCAAAGACACCAACAAAATAGAAGAAAGATTTAAAAAAGTTCTGCAAACATTTGATTTATTTATCATAGTAGGGTTTTTAAAGTAATTACATTTTTGTAAAGGTTATAAATAATAATATTCCGCATCTCGAATACCGCATCCCGTAATGCGGGTTGCGGGATCTTGAAATTTATTATTTGCAAGTTTTCCATCCCGCAATCCACATCCCTAAATTTCGGAATGCGGGATGCGGGATAGAAAACTTGCAAATAATAAATTTCAAGCTCCTTCAACCCGCATTGCGGGATGCAAGATTCGGGATTCGAAACATTATTATTTATAACCTTTACAAAAATGTAATTACTTTAAAAACCATACTATGATAAATAAATCAAATATTTGTGGAACTTTTTTCAATCTTTCTTCTATTCGGGATTCGGGATTCGCAATGATTTTGTCCATTCAGCTTTTAATGTTGTTCTCGATGATCAGTAACAACAAATCCAAAGGGTTTTCGAGAAACAAAGGATTATTCCCCTTCAACTCACTCCAACAAAGAGACAGTTGTGCTCATTGTTTGTTTTGTGATGAGGAGCGTAGAGAATATGTCCTTCATGTAAACATAATCCTATAAATCTTGGATACTAACATAATGTTTTAGTTGTTACCATCAGTCTTTTGAAATTATGTATGAAATCATCAGCTCTTTTCTGGAGCTCTTCAGGTGGCTATGAATCATACTGCAGATAAAATAGCTGATGAAGAACACTGTAAGTCATCCAATCTGCTCTAACTTATCTAGATCGACACTTAGCTATTCAAATTTTGGAGTCTTTCTATCCTAAGTAAGTTTGAGATCGTTGATGGCCTACTTGACATTGAGAAGTCAAAAGGAGACAACCAACATGGTCAGTTGGAAAGCATCACAAAGAAGTTATTGGCATGGGAGCAGGCAAAGCATTCGATTATGATACTGTGGAACTTGTCGACATGAATGATGAGAGCATTAACAAGGTTGTTTATAGTCACTGGAAGGTGAAACAACAACAGCAGTAATCAATGCATAGCCATGATATTACCACAGAATAATGTCATTGACACCATGTCCTACATATCAATTAGGTTTACTAAGTTGGCCATAGTTAGCATCTTTTGGGGAAGCCACAATTACCAGTGTTGGAATTTGATGGCCTCCTCCACACATTGAGAAAAATCCATATAGTGGCTTAAACTTGAACTTCAATATTGTAAAGACTTTTTATTCATATAAATATATTTCTACTGTAAATACTTGTATTTTTAATAGTCAATTTTTCAAGCTGCAAATCAAAGTTGGGGTCAGCAAAAAATGGCGCACGCCCTTTGATGGAAAAAGGACAAAACACTTCAATAGGGCTATCAATTTTAAACGATGCTAACCTTTGAGGCTACTTGCATAGTTGAGAACAGAGGTCGTCATCATTTCTTGTTTTTGTAGGTATGAATGCAAAGTATCTGTTTAGCTTATCCTTTTTTAGCCTCTATCCAAACTTTTTAGTTTGTCAGGTTATCTTCAGCTTTCTCTCTTCAATATAATTCTAAACCTTTTGCTTATCTAGACATTAAAACTGATGAACTACTGCCAATTTTGTCATGGTTGAGCGGTAAAGACGGTGACCTAACATTTTCTTTCTTTACCATAATTCAAAACATTTTTTTTAAACATTAAAACCGTTGAACTATTGGCAATTGAGTCATGGTTGAGCGGTGAAGACAGTTGTCTGTCAAGTCACCCACCAACATTTATTGCCACAAAAAGCAGTTGGGGCAGGTGTTGATTGGGCCAATTGTAGCTCTTTTGAAGTTCAAAGGAAACACATTTCGAAACAAAACTAGTGAACTTATTTGATTCTAATATTGACTGGGCTCTGGGATTTTTTATTTTAATTTTGACGAGCCAAACGTAATGCTTCTGGAGTTTAATGAAGACACTTTAAACAAATAGTGAACTGTTCTGATGTCAAAACCTTAGACATGAGCTCTCGACTTCCGGATTTGATTTTGATGGGCAAATAGTAATGCTTCTATAGTTTAAAGGAAAAACTTTCAACCATAAATAGTGAACTGTTTTGATTACAAAATCTTCCACATGAGCTCTAGACTTTCTATTACGAATTTTTGTAGCATACCAAGACTTATTAAAAGCTAATGGATAAAATCACAATTTTATCTCACGAGCCCGTGGTTACTTCATGTGTGATTTCAAGCAAACGATCATATTGTCACATAATCCGGTTGCATACTCAGTATGTGGGACGTTCGTATGCATAGAGGGTTGGTTGATATCTGATCTTCTCTTCTTCTTCCTTTTTCTAACAAATGTAATTTTGCAATGTTTTCTTTGAAGAAATTCAATGGAAATTTATCACATGCATTCAATTTCAAGAGAAAAAATGGCAAGAAAGAGTTGGTGACTTACCATCGTTGCCGGTTTGGTGAAGCCTCCGCTATTGGACTCCATAACCCGAGGCTTCTCTGCAGTATTCTTAAGCTATCAAAATACGCCTCAGCTTTGATTTTCCACAGACTCCTTTATTTGACAAATTGTAGTCAAATTTTGAAAAGCTATAAAAAGCTCAACAATTCAACCAGGCAACAAAGTGCAGTTTCCTGTTACCGCAGCAATCCTGGCCAGGAATTTTTAAATTTATTTTCTAAAACTTCAAATTCCGCTCTTTGAAGCAATCATCTCAAAAACCTGCAAAATGGACAAATTAGGGAGAATGAACTCCGTAATGAGCCTTTTGAAAAGAGCTTTAAAGTTGTGGCAAGAAGCTTTGAGCTCCAAGAGCCCGAAACAGAGCAAAGAAGGAAGATATAAGAACAATTTTTTGTTTCGAACCTGAGACGGTGCAATCCACACTCCCGCAATGCGGGTTGCGGGACCACATTGCGGGAGCTTCAAATTTATTATTTTCAAGTTTTCCATCCCGCAACCCACATCCCAAAATTTTGGGATGCGGGATGCGGGATGGAAAACTTGCAAATAATAAATTTCAAGCTACCGCAACCCGCATTGCGGGATGCAGGATTCGGGATTTGGGGATGCAGGATGTGGAACATTATTATTTATAACCTTTACAAAAATGTAATTACTTTAAAAACCCTACTATGATAAATAAATCAAAATTCAACGTTCTCCAAAACACACATCAGACCAAAATACAGCTTATCTCTAGGTGGGTCTTAATATAATTCCCAGGTTATATTACGTTATGAAGAGTTACAAATGGCCTAATTCTGCATTATTATTACGTGCAGGTGGTTGAGAGACTCCGGAATAGTGCGCCTGAATTGTTATCGAAAGCGTCACGTGGAACTACACTTTATGGTCGTTATAGGCACATTCGAACCGAAGTTTTCTTCCAGTAGAATTGCCTTCACAAAACTTTGTATTGTGATGACTAGTATCCATGGCCTCTATGATACTCACAAAACACTGGATGAACTCAAGATCTTTGCGGAGGCAGTCAGACGGTAAATTCAAATCACAAATACTTTTCAGATGGCGTATTGACAGCGTACCAATTGAAAAATGGGAATTATTTGTTTTGTAATTATGGAAAAGGATTTGTCATTTATGTGAGAAAATCACTTCCTCTTACAGTGTCCTGTTTACATCTACATTAGATCTGAGATTAAGTTGCATTACGGAACTTCATAGCCTTTTAACATGTCAAAATTATAGTGAGCTCACAAAGCTTCTCTCAAGGATTTTTTAGTATAGAAAGACAATTTTAAAACAAACTAAATAATTAATTTTTTTAGGTCCAATAAACCAAAGTTTGGTGTAAAAAGACGTTAATTATCATCATCATTGATATAAATTATGTATTCCATAAAATATGCAGGCTGTTTTATATGTAATTTGCTTATGTTTCATTTTCTTATTGCTATTAAGTTTGGTCTGACACCATGTGAACACTATACGAATAAATATTTCAGATCATATCATGCCCAAGCAACATTGTGTTATACTGGCAGCATGGATCTTTGTTAACGTCCAAATGCACTGCCCTCTAATTATTTTTTGGGTTCTTAGACCTGTTTATCTATACCGTTTTCAGATGGGATATTTCGTTGATAGACAACCTTCATGACTACATGAAAATTGCGTTGGAGATTTTATTCAAGACTACATACAGAAAAATGCAGTATGTACGGTTAATTATGAAGAACATTTTGTTCAAAACCATGAAAACTTAAAAAACTTGCGGGATTTTGAATTTTAATATTTTCGAAGTTTTTCATCCCGCATCTCGCACTCCGCAATTGCGGGATGCGGGATCACAAAACCACTGCACTCGCACGAACAAAAGCTTTTCCGCATCATGCATCAATATAACGTAACCTCAGGTTGCAGTAGTAGAGTTATTTCTAAATGAATCTTCTAGACTTCATGAATGGGTGCTTTGAAGAATTTCAAAGTTAAAAAAGGTTCACTAAATCAACACAAGTTTACATTTTATATATCTTAATTAATCATTTTCATTTCAAATTATCTTTACCCACTTCTTTTGGTAAAAGAAAGTGATTTTTAATGCCTTGCCTGGCCTTCATGAATAGGTGCTTTGGAGAATTTCAAAGATGAAAATGGAGGGTTTTTCTGCAATTCCACTGGTGATCAACTTGAAGAAGAAGATGATAAATGAGTGAGAAGCATGTTGTCATTGTGTCAAGCTTCTAACATTTCGTTTCCCGGAGAAAAGGTGATCGATGAGGCAAAGGCATTTACAACAGATTATTTGGGGGAAGTTTTAGGATGAGATGTGATCAACATTGATCAAAGCCTTTTGAGAAAGGTAAACAATAAGAAAAGAGTATATTAGGGTTCTATGAGTATAACACCTCTCAAAACAAATACACTTCAATTTTCTACACAATTATATATTCATTATAATATTCCACAGACATATTTCGAACATTAACGAAACTTGCTTCTTTTCAAACACCCTCAATTTAGGTGACGTATGCATTGGAGTTTCCTTGGCATTGCAGTCTGCCCAGATTGGAAGCAAGAAGCTATATCGAAATATATGGGAAAGAAGTTCATGGCTCAAATATTCATTTTCTCAATAAAATTATATTTCACTTAACCGCCAGCTTCCATAAACATTATGCATATGCTAATCTTTGTCTTTTTTTTCACATGTCCATTCCAAGCCAATTCAAACATAAATTCCACCTCTAAAGGCCATTTTCTCTTAATCATGATTAACTAGTAATTAGTGTTCTAATTACGATACTTAACGACACAGCGCACAATTGACGGTACTTAATATAATTTCATTTGTTTATCACTTAACCATTGTTTATCAATTCCAATGACTAATCAACACGTGATTTCTATAAATCAGACCTAATTACCATTTTTCAAATAATTAAACATAGTAATTATGAAAATGATTCCACAAGAACTAGTTAACTAGTCGTTCAATACTGACAACTAGTGTTTCACAAATTCGACACGAAACCATGTCAATGAACCAAAAAGTGAACCTACAAAAATTATGCACATATTTAAGCATGCATGTACAACAAAATAAAGTAATTTTTTATATCTAATCCTATTACATAAACAGAGAATATTTTAAGTTCAATCAATACAACTAGTTAATAAACACTGCCAAGAATTCAATAAAACCAATCGTACTGAGTTCTGAGGAACACAAAGGTGAAGGTACAGATCTGGAAAATAATATTATATCATAATTAAATCACCAATAACATATCATATGGATATACATTCATCTTTTACCAAAAACTGAGATTTGAATCCAAATAACTATTTACCAATTTCACTGCAATGTACCTAGTTTCCAATTTAACTTTCCAAATGTCAAATAAAGATAAATTTATGACTATTGTAGCTCATGGAAAACATATCAGGGGTCAATTACATTCATATGGTTGTAGCTTTCCACCCATATACATTCCATTAAACAACTCACAAAATAAGTTAATTATACTCATCCAAAATGACTAGTAATTCTAGGAATCGCTAGAATAATTAAATACACGGCTAATAAAATCATTTAAATGAAATTCCATAACATGTTTTATCAGTCATAACAAATATATATCTCATTCTAAAAAAATTTCAAACACTTCATATGCAAGGTCACAAATCTACTCAAAACAATTCCATTGAAGGAGCTAGAAATTCGAAATTGATCTAGAATTTCGATAGACATTTCCCCGGTGCTACCAAGAAGAAGTGTCCTCACATTGTCACAAAAATTTAAATATTATTTATCATATATAAGCATAAAATGAACACTCGGGCATTTTTACAAACACTTCATGTGCTAAGTCTCAGAACTATGCTAAGCAGTCCGATCGAAGAACTAGTTTTCGAATAAAATGTAGAAGCATCAAAGAGAAGTGTCTTAAACCATTCTGAAGTTACTATACCATTATAATACAAATTATATAATGAACAGGGGAAGAAATATCAATTATGTAGCAGAGGTACCAAATAATTATTTCCTCAAACAATTTGTGCAAAAAATCCCAAAAACTAGTTTCCAATTAATAAAATTTACTTGCATAAATAAATTGAATTCTGTGAGAAATTTCTTTCACAAATAACTCATAGGTTTCATCAAAAATTTCATGTGCATCCATCTGTAAATTATATCATATCCAATTAAATTAAATAAACATGAGATAATTCACTTATCTAATCAATGCGCAACTGGCATCATTTGTACCACGTTCCACCCAACCTTTGGCACTACCAAGCCAGATCTCATTTTGACAGGCCACCTCCAAGTTGAGGCCACAAATCCACAACATATGTGCACTCAAGAATAGCTCAAGTATAATTTTGAGAATCCCAAATTATATTCGTCACCACATACTTCCTCTTCCACCCCACTACCAGGTGCAATGGTAATCCAGACCCCCTAGGCCATCAAGATATCGGCATTCACCATCAGGATTTATGTACAGGTCCAAGACATAGCCAAGTAGTGGAAATAAAGGAACTACACTAGAGTTTTCTGGGATTACCGCAAACACCATACAAGATCACAGTGCTTCAAGCATAAATTTCATTCACATAGCAGAGCATTCATGGTTTCTCAATTTCTCACCATCAAAGGTATTAACAACCATCCAAAAGAATCATGAAAAACAACCCCCAAACCAAGGATATGAAACATGGATTTATAGACCAAAGAAGCTAATTCTAACTCAATGGGGTAAAATCAAACCAAGGTAAGCCAACTTGAGTCAATCCAAGGAGGTTAATTCAACCAAAAGAGGTTAAATCTAATCCAACCCAAGAAATTCAAATTTCAAATAGAGTTACTCCAAGCCACTCTACCCCACTCAATTTCATGTGTGGACGCATCATTAATGAAGAGGAATCAAAATTAGTGAGGTCAGGTGTCACACAAGATAAGGAATCTTGCCAAAATATAAATGGAGGGGTTACACAAGGATTTACTCAAGTATTTACACAAGGAGTTACATAATTATTTTCATAACTTTTGAGGTGTTAAGGATAAAAATAGCCAGTGAGGGAACACTTGTGCAAATGGGAGTTACAAAACCAAGTGTAAACTCCACAAAGGAGTTACAAAACCACCAAAGGGGATTAATCAACATGTGGCACCCACCCAAACACCAAAGAATCCCACTAAATCATTAATAAGAATCAATAATGCCAACATAGGCTAAAGTAATCAAAAGTTGGGTCCGTTGTACAATGATTGGGTGATCATCAACTAATAAAACCATCAAGACATAAATATGGACAAAGATCAACCAAATAAGTTCTAAAGTGCTAGGAATGTCCCCATTCCCCCTCACATTGTGGATCTAGGCCTCCTATAATCTTTTAGTGGTCCCCAATGTGCCAGTTGTTTTCATTAATTAATTATTTACAAAATAATAATAATGTCCCTAGGTCCTTAAAGACCCTTTTTATGGCACCCTGTGCCACAATAATAAACAATTACAAATTACATATGTATGGGGCTTAACACACATGGTAATACAATCTGTGATGAAGAAATCTAGGGAATAAACAACATGCTTGAAAACACCCCTTCCTCCACACTCGGGAATACAATGGCCACTTGATTGGGCCACTTCCAACTATTTGGGAAGGCCCATTTCACTTGGAAAAACTTTCACATCAAGTTGGAAAGGAATCATTGAGAAAAATCAAGAACAAACTAACATAGTGGGGGTCACAATGGTTTAATTCATGTGGGTGAATAATCCACAATTATGGTACCTGTGAGTACTCTTCATCAAATTGCTAAGGATATAAAAAAAAAATCAGTGGCAGGGCGAAAGAACAACTGAAGAATTTTTACACCGAAAGGTGTTATTAAGGGGACGGTCCTTCTCCATCTTTCGTCGTCTGTCGAAATCCTATGAGAAGTCACACCCAATATTTATCCATAAACCCAAAAACCTTAGAAGTCAATGGCGGAACAGCCAATGCCTAAGTCTATGATCCTTAGCCCAACTTTTCCTCATATTTTGGAAACGCGATTTTAAATGTTCAGGTCGTCATTTTAATTTGTGACTGGACTTTGATTTACACACTCGTTGACAAAACTCATATATTCATTCGACGTTCTTTCCCAGCATATGGTTTGCATGCATGCTATTGATTCAATGTTACTTACATATATCAACTCAACACTCATGAAGCGTGCATTAATATGGACTTGAGAGATGTTAATTGGCTATTGGTTTCTATGTGTAAATCTCTTTCTGCAGGTCTAGATAGGGTTCAAGAACCTTTGAGACAACCCATGAAGTTCCTCTTTACTACTGTTTGAGGTGGAAAAAGTGTCCAAACTCCATTATTTGCATCTGTTATGACACTAATCATGCCCAGAATGTCGATTCATTATTCTTTGAATGTTGTATCCAAGCATAGGGCACACCCAGACTTCTGGAACTAATTCTTAATGCTTATTTATTGATGCTCCTTACTACCTAGGTTTGATTTTTAGCACTTTCACCACTGATATGACCACCCAGTATTATTTCTAAATGTTGCACAGGTTCAGAACTGACTTTGGTTTCACCTCTGCTTCGTGAATGAGGATAAACCAAGGAATGCTCAAAACATAAAAGCAGTACAACAAATAAACAAATTAATTTCTTTTTTAAAATAAGAAAACAACTCGAATCGGCATAATCCATCGATTTAGCTCGTTCTGTACAGGAAGCAAACCTACAACCAACAACAGGCAGTTTATTGACACATTGGCAAGAATTACGACGCTGATAAGATTAAATTATCGTCGTTGTTAGGATTGCAATGCATGGGCAGCCAAGCATAGAATTAAAGAAGTTGATGCTACTCAACACATGGACTTGAAAATGAATGAAAACAAACTCTAATACCCTCACCATCAGTATCAACACACGGAGAGGAAAACATATAAAACTTCATTTGGGTGTTTGAACCCTATGCATCAATATGAAAATACCAATATAATTCACTCATTAGAATTAGCCAGGAATTAGAGACCTCCCAACTGTAAATTCATGCGGTCAAAGTAAATGTTAAAGGGCAAAAGAAAGATATAGGGAGATTCAAAACCTGGAATCATGGAGTTACCAGCTCGCCCTAAACCGTGCGAGGCAAAGGGACTGCCTTTCGATCATGTTTCCAGCAACTCATTCCGGATAAAATCATATGGATTTGAATGATTTATGTAGTGCAGAGTTCTGAAAGATCACTTTTTAATTACGGGTTTCAAAATATTTTATATTTGGATTTATTAGGGAGAATGACATCTGTCACTCTCGGACGGTTTAGTTGTCACAATAGATTTTGGTTTGCCAAAGGTATGGCAGCATTGTAATAGAGGTACAATAGCATTGTCAAGGCATTGTAAGTGTTGTTGAGAATAACGTTAGCTGGGTGGAAATGATATAACCAATATAAATATAGAAGCAGAGAGGGTAGGCAACCAATATAAAATAGAGAGGCATATTGCATATAAAGTTGACTCGCCTTGTATGCCATAGTCTTTGTATTTTTTGCTATTAGTAATTCTAGATAGCCATTTATTGGTTAATCCTTCCTAACAATGAAGATTCTTTTTGTCAAACATAATGGTGGATTAAACCAAAACATATAGTTTAAATGGTCATAACATAAAATTGAAAGAAAATGACCACTTAAAGAACTATGAAGGAAACTGAATGAATGGTACCACCCAATAAAGCCCTTGGCTAACTCTTTCCAGGATCGATCTTTCATCTATCAATAAAAATCATAAGGATCCTTTTGGAAGGGTGGGTCTTCAATTAACTTGGCCACTAAGGTCCTAATCAACACTTTAAGGTCTTGTCTAAATAAAAACTCACTTTAAGCTATGGTCTAAAAATGATTTCTTCGGTCTAGTGATGGTTATGGTCTAAAGAGGCTTTCTTTGGTCTAGTGGTAATAATGAAAGGGTTGAGAGTTTGACAAAGCATAATTGATTGATCGAATTGATGAGAGAGATTCATTAAGAATTTTTTTAAGCACTCACTTGTGGATCTGGTTGTTGTCTTTATTATGCATGTTTGTATAAAGGTATTGGTGATCGATGCACATTACAGTGGCGAATATTTGGCACAAATTAAACTTGGTAAGTAATGTTGTGGTATAAACACACTAATATTCTTTGTCACGCACTTGTGGTGTTGTGACCTAGTTACATAGGAATAAGTTTCAATCATATGATATGCATTACACAACATAGTGCAGTGACTCTTGTTGTAGACAGAATGTATTGATGTAGTTGAGGAGCTCAACAATTTGCATGGAAGGCCAATAGTTAAGAGAAATCATCTTCCTTGTTTGTCTCTTCCAATTTGGAAATTTTTGTACTTTGTTCATTATACACAATATTGAATAGCTAGAAGACTTTGAAATGTTTGTGTCCTGATGATCAATGGCATATCATGAGATTGTGAATACTTGAATAGTTAGTTACTTTGATATTTTTCTCAACTTCAAGTTGTCCATACCTTGTAACACATTGTCACAAACTTAATGGGAATTTGGAGTTGCTTAGTTGTCAATATAAACATGCTAATGTTTGTGCGAATGATATATTATCTTTTTTATTAGTCCACTAATTAATTTGAACAAGATAGTGAATACGAAATATATTTATGGGTGTATGTCATGATCCCTACTCACTAGTTGGCTCAACAAGAACAAATATTTGTGTCTTACGAAAGTGCAACAGGGAGTTTTACATATTAGTTGATTACATCTATGAAGTAGAGATCAACATAGTTCCACTAAATGTGTGTGGGGTTATTTTCACTTATCCATGCATGTGTTAGTGGGATGCAAAAAGCCCCTAAGGTTATCTCAAGTGGTTTAACTTGCCATGTTGAAGTCATATTAGCAAAAGGGGTCACAAAGTCAAATCCACCTTAGTCCCTCAAGTTTAGGCATACATGTATGTCAACAAAATTTATTCTAGGCATCATTCATGCAATGTGAGAGAGTGCTTGAAGAGTTTCCCCAATAAAGTTTTCTATGGAAAATTTTTATTGATGTGTGTTCTACTAACTATGAAAGAACCAATACTAACTACTAAATTTCCAAACATGTGTGGTAATGGTGTTAAAAGACCCAACCATCTTAGCACTAGCTTTTGGCATTGAAGCTCATAGACTGATCAATGCCTCATAATAGTTTTCCTTTACCATTTTGTGACCCCAAAAGGAAGAGAAATTGACACCTTTTAACCGTCATCAAGACCACAGGAACTCATCCAAGCCATCCAAGACATCCAAGCCATCCGATTGAATATGGGAACAAATTGAAACATAAATTTGTTATGCCAAACGAGGCTTTATGTAGGGCTTCATTCTTCAAAAATGGAGAAATTAAGGGGAAAAATCAAGAGTTGTTGGATAGATGGCACATACACCCCTCCTCACTACAACCTTAAGACCCTAACATTGTATTAGTTTGAAACATAGATGGCATTTTGAGGATGTGTAGATTATTGACTTGAATAGTATCACCATTAAAAACTAATATGTATTGCCACATGTTAATAGCCTATTACATTTAATTTCTAGAAGTGATTGTTTAGTAAGATTGACCTCAAGTTTGGTTAAAGCCACTATATGCCTACAACTAGAGAATAAGTGCAATACAACCTTCAATATGTGATCACAAGGACCATTTGAATGGATGGTGATGTAATTTGGCCATATTGATGCCCCTACAACCATTACAAGGATTCCAAATGAAGTGTTGATATTGTCTTATTTCATTCAAGATCTTCCATCTTGGAAACATACATGTTTTACCTAATAGGATAATTTACACCATAAACCAAATATTTGTAGTGTTGCATGGAGAGAAATTATTGATCAACGTAAATAAATGTACATTTAAGAAACAAGAACACATTTATCTTAGATTATGTCAGAAGCAAAATGGATTGAGCATTAAATTGAGGAATATTTTAACCATTGTTGATTGGCTACCAATGAACAATATCCATCACTTGTTAGATTTCATGAGAATGGTGAGTTACCTCAAATATTTTACTCTGCATCTTTCCCATGTAGCACATCCACGTAACAAGTTGAATCAAAACTATGTTTCAATTGGGGATTCACGAAACAAAAGTGTTCAAAAATATTAAACATTGGGTAGTGGTTGCTTTTCTCCTCACATTAACTAGCATTAATCAAGCCTTCAATTTCAAATTAGATTCTTCTAACTAGATATAATTTATACACATCACGGTAGACCCACCACAAACCACTTTGAGACACATAACACTTTGAGATATATTTGGACATTGTTTTGAATTATTGATTGAATGATCAAGAAATGTATGTAGTGGTGATATTATTAGTTAGTAAGAGACAATCGTGCACAATTACCATAAGTCTCCCTGGTTCATCTAGACACAAATAAAGTTTGATAATGCATTTCGATTAACACAAATCATTATTTAGCTCGATTTTCTTTCAAACGCATAAAATTATATTTTTTACATATGCACAACTTTCTCTCATTTTATAAGATATTGAAATTTTTTTTGTGTTTCATTTCCCCGGCTTTGGGGGAATTTTCACTTATGTGGCAATTTGGAAGTTTGATGTAACTTATTTTCCTAGACTTGTTTTCATCACATAAACTTATTATTATATACACACAGCTTTCTCTCATTTTTGAAACATATAGAAGTTCTCTTCGGTGTTTCATTTCCCTCACTTTGGGGGTATGCTAGTTATTTAATAAATTGGAATGTAATTAGACTTTCAAACGAACATGGAGGACTTGGGATAAAGGACCCCAAAATTATGAATTACACCTTGGTAGCTAAGTTAGTTTGGCACTTAATCACTGGAGGAAAATAATGGTGGAAAGAGGTGCTACACAGAAACTACTTCTTGAGATAGAGAGTGTGTTGCTTAGATAAACCAATTAAAGATATCACAGGGTCACAAATCTAGAAACTTGTTAAATCAAACTGCCCTCTAATACAAAATCACCAAACATGGATTCTTGGAAATGGGAAAACAATAAGAATCTAGACCAACAACATCCAAGGGAATCCATCTTTGGAGCAAAAAATTGAGTTGAGCAAGCTCAGATTGTGGATGAACAGTTGAGGGTTGCACACTATAAATGAAATTTTAACTTGGTATAATGATGGACAATGCTGGAAAGGATGGAAAATTCCAAATCCTCCCTTAAATCTGCACAATCAAGCTTTGTCACTTATCTCAAAATTTTCAAGTTGCACCCTTGTGGACAATATTTCAAAGGATGAGAGAGTATGGGGCACTCCAAGAAGGTACATAATTAAAGCAGGGTATCAAAAACAACTTGACTCTACTCCACACTCTCCTAAATCTGGAATCTAAAAATTGGTTTGGAATAACGTTGGACTTCCAAAGATTAACACCTTCATATGGACTATGCTTAACAAAACGTTGCTTATAGATAAAAATATTATAAAGTGAGGAATTCATGGTCCATCCAAGTGTGCTTTATGTTAAAATGTTGAAGAGAACCATCGTCGTCTTTTTCTAAAATTCTAGTTTGTTGTGGAGGTCTAGGAATCACCCTTGAAGGAATAAGGGAAAGAGTCATGCTACAACAATCATGGAAAATAATGTTCACATACTAGGGGAAAGCATACCAAGGAACCTTTCAACATAAGCAACTATTCAGGTGAGCGTGGCAAGCACTACCTAAGTATCTTTGTTGGAAAGTATGGTTAGCAAGAAACAAGTGTCGTTTCAAGACAAAGCATCCTCACCCTGGGAGAACAATGAATGAACAACTATTGTTGTTCGTTTTTGTTGGTTTGAGGGTTTTCCCTCTATTTTGGAAGTTAATGGTGGATTAATTTTAGGGTTTTTCTTCAAAATATATTGATAGCAAATCGGAAGGGTACATTTGGAAAAGAAAATGATACTTTTTGTGGAGCATGTGTGCATATCCATAGGGTTTTCACCTCCTCTTATTTGCAGGTTACAAGGTCTCTATACCTACAGAAAACTATTTTATGTCGATGACAATCTATTTTATGTTCATGGAGATTCTATTTGGAAGAAGTACATCGGTGCATCTTTGGAAGAAATGCATTGGTGCATCCCTTTGGTTAAAGCGCACCAATGCATCTCTTTGGTGAAGGTGCATCGTTGCTCATTTTTGGTATATGTGCACCAATGGTCCTATTTTAAGGTGTGGGAACACTCGTGGTCTTATTTAGTCTAAAAGAATTGATTCTCTGTGTTGGACATATTATCTCTAGTGGATGAGTGGTTTTGGAGAGTTCTCATCAACTAATTTTCATGTAACAGTTGAGTGGTTTGTAATTACAAGAGTTCCACTCATTAAGTGGTAAATGGAGTGGTTTGATACTCACCATGGTTTTGTATGGGTGGTTTCATCACCATTACTATAACTTGTAATGCTTAACATTTCAATATTAATTATTAAACATTTTTCGTAATATTATTTTTATTTTTATTTTTGTTGATAATGTCCTATGCTTTTACATGTAATTTTTTATATCAAACAATAAAAATTATAATTTTTGTTTGATATTCGACAAGTATTTCATTTTTAAATCGCACATAAGAGACTCGTTAATAAACAACAGTAAGAACTAATTCTTGGAATATTCAAAATCAAAATTATTATATCACTACATTTTAATAATCTTGTATTTATTAAGTCACCTCCCTTTATTTGCACGTTTACAAGGTTTCAATACATGACATATTGTTTTTTATCATTAGTGCTCCTATTTTGTATGGGCACAATGATGCTCACTGATGGTTAAGGTGCACTAGTTCTCATCTTTTGTATATATGCATCGATGCTTCTTTACTGTAGGTGCACCAGTGCTTCACGACTTTAAATTATAATGCTTGACATTTCAATATTAATTATTATACATTTTTATAATATTATTTTTATGTTTATTGATAATGTCTTCTTTCATATGCTTTTTACTATAAAATTATATTTCAAACAATCAAAATTATAAATTTTCATTAATATTAGGCATGCATTTCGTTTTTAAATTGTAAGTAAGATATTCATTAATAAACAAGGGTATGAACTAATACTAGGAATATTCAAAATAAAAGTTATTATATCACTACATTTTAATAAATTATTACATATTTGTTAAATCGCCTCCATTTATTTGCATGTTCACAAGGCTTCTATACACTACAAATTGTTTTTTGCCATCATTGCTCATATTTGGTAAAAGTGCAGCAATGCTTCTTTACTGTAGGTGCATTGGTGCTCCATTACCAATGTGCACTAATGTGGTTTTGGGAAAAAAAACATCGATGCTCCTCTTTGGTGAAGGTGCACCAATGCATCTTTGGTATAAGCACATCAATGCATCTTTGGTATAAACGCCCGATGCATATTTAGCAGAAGCACACTGATGCATCTTTGATAGAAGCGCACTGGTGCATCTTTGACAAAAGCGGCCTAATGCATCTTTAGCAGAAGCGCCCCAGTGCATCTTTGACAAAATCGCATCGATGCATCTTTGTTATAAGCGCATTGGTGCATCTTGGCAAAAGCACACTGGTGCATCTTTCGCAAAAGCACATTGGTGAAAAAACTTCTGCTAAATCCTCTGACCACCAAGATTTTTTCATTATAATAATTTTTTCGTAAAATCCTCGGCTAAAACATTTGGTAACAATGTCGGAGGTTGTAGCAAAAAAAAATTTATTTTGTCCAATCTTGTAACACTGAAAACCTCTGTTATAACCTTCGCTACAAGGCCTTTCCCTTGTAGTGTGTTTTTTTTTTTGTCAGTAAGTAGTGCCCTTTTCTATTACTTGAATAAACAAAATAGATTACATATTCATTTCCGACTCCTTAAGCATGGAGTTAGACAGTTGTCTTGGAACCAAAAAAGGGAGATATGCAAAATAGACCAAACTAGGTGTCTAAGCATTGTGAAAGTTGGCCAGCCTTTGAGCAATGGAAACCTCACACATCTATAGAACATAAACATGAAATATAACATAAATAAAGCATAGACAAGAACCGAACAAGAGAGAGCATAACAAGAGCACAGAGGAGAGTCAACGCCTTCCTGGTGGATTCTGCTTCATCCTCATTAGCATTACTAGTTCCATCTTCGTTGATGCCCTTGATGTCATGCTAAAAGGGTGGTCTTGTGAGTTGCATGAGATCTCTCATGTGCACTAAGCATTTATCAGCATCTTCCTTGAAGGTTCCCACAGTAATCTTCACAAGATATCCAAAGCTCTCCCTTTCCCTCATGGCTCTTGAGAGAATGAACTTTAGACGCCAGTAGTTTGATATGGAAACCTGTGGTCCAAATCTGAGTTGAAATTCACCAAAGATTTCATTCTCCATGGCTGTAATGGAGTTGCAGATGTGCTATTGTGTTTCTTGGCGGAAGAGAGCCTCCCAATCGATATTATTCCCATCATTCCCCTGCGACACCATATTCAACTAAGTAAGAAGGAATTGGGCTACGTTGAAACACTGTGGAGATTTCCACTTCCACATATCAATGTGACGATGTATTCCATGATATTGTTTTCTATCAACTGGCATGATAATGTCTTCCATATACTGGCGCAATGAAGTCTTCCTCGTTAATGTCTTCCACATACCAATGCGATAGTGTCTTTCCCATTCCAACTCAATGATCTTGATATCCATACGCTCCCTCTGTGACTGCTTGATATAGATGCTTGCCTATGATTGAAGTGCCCCCTGGTAGCTAAGCCAGGTACTCAGTGACATGGCCGGGGAAAAAGCTAATACCGTGATAGTTCATAATTGTCCATGTCCAAATTGTTGTCCATATCCAAGTTGCAGTGAGAGATCATTTCGGCATACCTCAAGTGTCTTTCCATTTCGCTACAGGGGCCGTCGAACATGGTTTTAAGCATGCAAAGACATGGGGGAGGGGATGCCATCTGCCTTGGCACGTGCCTTGCCTCCATCATTCCCCCTGTCCTCATCTTGTCGCGCACCCACATTCGGGACCTTGTAGTTTGTTGTTATGTATTGCAAATCATATTTAATTCTTGGTGTTTTTTATTATATTTATACCATCATAATAATAAATCAATCCTCTACACAAGAGAGGAAAGAGTCAATGGACAGTCTAGTGGATTGTAGGATAATTTCCCTCATCCACAAACCTACTGTCAGGAAAATTGTAAAATATTTTAGCCTCATTTAAGGGTTTTCAATCACAAATATAATCGCTCACGTTTAAAAAAATAGAATTGAGAAGGACATTAATTATTAAAAATTATCAAATCAATGGAAATTGATGAAGAATAGTCCATATTGAAGGTAGGCATGAACTTATAAGTAATCAACTATGCGTATTCTCACATTTTGTTTTAACCCTACCCCTTTATAATGGCCCATTAAAGTTTTCCCTGTCTTATTTATACTTGCCTCCGATAGTATACATTGTAATTGAGTTGGTTTGGCTTTTTATTAATTTCCAAAAAAAATGTTCGTGTTTATAAAGTTAAACATTGTAATTTTAAAAATAATAATTTTATATTGTATGAAATTGTTGTTTATCTCATATGCAACTGGTTAGAAGTGTCCTCGGATGTGGGTGACACCACGATATCCACACCTCAGGGCCCAACTTATGAGGCACATAATCATGCCCTGTCGTCACCTCCCTAACATCATGCCATCGTCCTCAATGCACTGGTCACCTACCTCACCAATGGTTGTGCTCCTTAACTCATCCATGGTACATGTTGTCCCTGCGACTGTAGAGGAGAACGACTATGCCAGCTCGCTGCTGGCCAATTTTAATGCGCATTTGGATGTCTACTGCCACGTTAAGTGCACAATCATCCCAACATTCATTCTCCTGCTCGCGCTTGCTCACCTTCATCACCCTGCACCTCATTCCCCTGTAGCTTCCCTGGTGATGTTTTCTGTGATATTCTTGGCTCTTGCCTCTCTACCCATAGTCTACACCATGTCGCGCAGGCAAAGGGGAACGCCCAGACGAGGATGTACAGGTAGAGGCACCCACGACTAGTGTGCCATTACTTTCAATGTTGAGGCCAGCGGGGAGGGATACGACCTGGAAATTCCTTCCCCTCTTCGTCTTATGTTTGATGACTGGGAAGACAAGATAACTGGCTCTCTTTTGTTTGCCAGTCGGACTACTGAGCACTGGAGGAAATACTCGATGGTGAAGAATTTGCTAGTCCGCCTCCTCCTCCCTTACACCGCCCTTCTACTTTCAGCCCCTGTCCCCGACGTTCTTCCTGTTGTCTCTGGGATTCCAACTCCTTATGTTCCTCTAGCTCCATTCCTTTCTCCAGCATGCTCGGACATTCCAGCAACCGTCCCTCTTGCTAACCCTCCTGCTACACCCATGGATTTTGAACTCATGCCACCACCACCGCAGCGCAGAATCGTCAGCACTACAGCTAGAAAAACCAACACCACCATGGCGGTCTTCAGGAAATCCAAGCCTCTCCCGGTCAAGCGTAACCCCTCCAGCAATGAAAACGCTTCCAACAATGAGGATGATTCCAATAGTGAAGATGATTCTAGCAGTGAGGACGACGACTAGAGAAACAAGGACAATCTAGGAAAGCAACGAAGCACCGGATTTGGGACTCCCATAATTGAGGATCCCTACACAAAACTATAGGCCAAGTTTTATGTTTCAGCTCTTATGTTTTATGTTTCAAGGAATCTGGTTACCCAAGTTTATTGTCATTGTGTTGTCTACGAAGTTTTTTTGTAAACACTATAAACTACATTTTTCTTGAATCTGTTTTCCCTCACAGAGGGAGGATCTTTTAGATAGTTATGGTCTGATTTTCCTTTTTGGGCAGACTGGACCTTTCTTTTTGTTTCTTCCTCTCTGCAGGACAGATTCTCAGTTTTGTACCATATACTGTACCACTATTTTACTTCAATAGATTAGCTTCTGAATTCACAAAACAAAACAAAAAACTGGTTAGAAGTGTGACACAATGGAGAATTAGACTTATTTTCTTATTATTGTAGGCGATGGTAGAATGAAAATAAGAAAAATAAGAAAATTATGATTGGTTGTGTGGCAGTCATACTATGGTTCATTTGTTGTGTAATTTCTATGTCTGTGATTTCCTCGGTAGTTGAGGAGACACATCATATTGATGGTGAGTAAATCCTTAATTGTTTAATAAATAATGATTATAATAATCAATAGTAATGTGCAATCTATGTGTCTAAGAGTGTCAGAAGGGGACGAGTTATAAGAGGTTCTTGGTGCATTTATTTCGTTTATTAATTTCAATTAATGTGAGTTAAGAAGTAGTGTAGGACAGTATCAGGTGGTTAAAGGTCCTTGAATGGGACATGTTATAGGAAGTTTGATCTGCATTTATAAAATTTGTCAATGTAAATTAATGTGAATGGAGCAGAGGTGTTGGAATGCGCTCACACATTTGAATTTGGAACCATTTTTTCCATGATTTTTCTTTGGTTCGGGTTGCAGTTTTGGTGTCTGTTTTGGCTTCTCTTTTCAATATCATCAATCTAGCAAGTTTTTTTGTGAATCAGGAGAGCTCTATTAGCAGTATTGTCGATTTTTCAACTTTAGCTTTGAATCAGGACTATCATCAACATGAGGTTCTACATAAAGAGGTATGTGAAAACAAACTGATCCAACCCATGTATGTGTAGTGATAGTTAGATTTTTTTCCTTTACCTGTGTCTTTGAAATATGGCAAACCATAGGTTGAAATAATTACTAAATTGAATTATTTTGAGTTGTTTTCTTTATGATGTTGTTATCTATTTTTCCTTCTTCCTTTGTGTTCTACTTGTTGATATTGCCAAAATGTCGTCCAGAAGAGCTAGAGTTTAATAAGGATTATAGCATAACAACCAAGTTTTAGTGTTTTCCCTATTTGTTTTTCCTTGTTATTTCTCCTAAAGTATTTGAATACATGGCTACTACTTGGCAACCTATGGAGTAACTTACAAGTATCCCATGAGTCCCTAGTCATGGCTTTGTTATAGATTCCAACGTCTTCCAACGGGTGTACCTAGAATGGAAAACACCTAATAAGGGAAATGTTGAGAAACAAATGCTAATGGTAAAAAAAAAATGTAAGGGTTGGGGTGACAAAAGATAACATGTAGGATGGTAACAATCCTACCCATATCCATGACCTTGCAAAACCACAACTTTATAAATCAGTTACAGTATTATAATACAAGAGAAGAATAAAACAAATGAAAAGAAAAACCACAAAAGAAATAGGACTAGGGATTAACCTGGAAATCGAAGGCATGTAGGATTCATTGTTGACTTACTAGTCTTGAATCCTCCATTGAATATCTTGTCCCCATTGGGAATACACATGTTCCTAATACTTTTAACAATAGTCAATATCATGATGTGATAAGTCAATAGAATTACCAAAGCTTAGAGCGATGGTCACAATGAAGCACGAAGTTAGTGCTCTCAAGTGTGCTGCAATTTGGCTTCACCAAAATAGATAATAGAGTCGAACTAGATGTCAATTTTATAAAGATAAATGAAAGCACAAAGACCAAGACAACAATGGCTCCATTTCAACTTGTTATCCTTCATCTTCTTCTTCTCTTGCAAAAGTGCTACAAAATTTGCTCTAGTATTTTCCCTATTTCTTTTTTGTTGTTATTTATCTTACGCTCTCGGGGTTCGACTGTAGGTTTCATGAAAATTGGATTTAGGAACACTAAAGTGGACTAATTTTTGAAAGCATAGAGAACTGTTTGAAATACAATATCTTAAATATTAATGTTTGAATTATTTTGATGACAATTTTGTTTTTACTTGAATATGTGGAATCCATGCCTTGCCTTTTATTGTTCGTATTTTCGGAACCATAGAGACATGTTTGAATTACAATGTGTTAAATACTAATAACTAAACTATTTTGACAACAATATGGTTTTTTATTTAAATTTATGAAATTCTCATAGTTTAGTTATGATAAATGCCTCTCTAGTTATTGAAGATAGTTGACTAGTTTTTATAGATTGCTTATCATAAATACTATTATGATTGCTAAAAAAATCTGTGTTAATTTGATTTGTGGCAATTTTGCACCACATTTTATTTGCTTTCTAAGTTACTTTTGAACACCTCACCTTTAGAGTATGAATTATGTGGACTCTTATCCATCAGTATAATGAATATGCACCAAACTATTTATGATCCAGTGCTATTGTCTTTGGATTTCAAGACAAAGTGCATGATAAGCAATTGCAATATTGCATCTACATACATTGTTTGACATGAGAATATTGTGGCAATGATTCACAACATCCTTAACCTAGTTCAAATTACAATTTTTTCACGCATAGGTCAATTTGTACATGGATACAACACCCTCTTTTTAGGGCAACTAGAGTGAACTAAGTTGTGCTAGGAACAATAGTGCCAGGCATATTAAAAGAGCAGAAATGGTCATAGACACCAAACTTTTAAAAAAAAGAAAACTTGTACATTTTAGAAGTGTTACCACAACTTAAACTAAACATATATATTTTAATAGAAAATATGAGGATCAATTTCGATTGACAAAGTTGATCCAATGTGGACTACCATGGCTTGTTTATAAATGTTTATCCCTAAGCTTTATGTCATTTGTTTATTTTTGGACTCTTGTTTATGTTATTATCGTGCACAATATTATTTGCATTGTTTGAAGCATTGCCAAATTGCTAATCCACTTTTTTATCCTTGATAAATTTTGAATACCCTTGTTATCTATGTTGTTGTTGTTGTTGCAAAATCACTACAACTTCTTTTGTTACACTTATTTTATCATTTAAATATTAGCTTAATTGTTGTAATTGTCTAAGATTTAAATAAAAATAAAAATAAAATTATATAATTAAACGGCAAACACTTATCAAATCTAAAGATAAAGTAACAATGTCATGCTTACACTATTTCCATTCATTCAAATTATTTTTATTTCAAATAATTCAATTTATCTTTAAAAACAGAGGTACTTAACAATTCTACTTATATTTTATTAGCATCTCTCATTATTAAAAATTGAGGAGCCACATTGAAAATTGATCTAAGATATATAGTAACAATGTTGTGCTTACATTATTTCCATTCATTCAATTTATTTTTTATTTCAAATAATTCAATTTATCTTTAAAAACGCGGGTACTTAACAACTTTGTTATTAATTCCACTTATATTTTATTAGTAAAAATTGAGGAGCCACATTAGAAATTGAGTGTTAATTTCACTTGTTTTTAATTGGCTTCAATCCTTTTTAAAAATGAGGAGCCACATTAAAAAGTGAGTGTTAAGGAATTATAATAGAAAACAATAATGATTTGACTTCTTGAATAGATTTGTACCCTATCAATGTTAGGCACCTATCAATAATGATTTATTGATTTGACTTATTAAAAAGACCCATAAAGTATTCTGATAGTGCTTAGTTATTTCCATGTTGTTTATAATATGGAGCTTTTTTTTAAAGAAAAAAAAGCCTGTCCTTTTATTATTCTTATAATATGGAGCTTAACATGTTAGTGCATTAAGACAAACATGACCAAGGACCTAAAAAAATAGAAGGATAGAATGCAATGATGTTTATATATATATTTGAAGATATAGATAATGTCAGCATCATATATATATCATCGGAGTGTAGTGTGATGGAACTTATGATTATAGGGATGTGATAACTATGTCTTACCATGTCATGATTTTATATCATGTTTTGGATGTAGCTTGGGTGGTTGGGAGGAATGAATGCTATCCTCCTCACCCAGGTCCTACTCTTGTAAGTGACATGATGTTCTTGTGGAGCCCTTTGTAATAAATGTTGTGAATGTTAAGCTAGTCATACCTTGATTCAGTTTGAATATCAAGTATTAGGATTTTCCGTGGAGTAACCCTCTAGCAAATAGTAAACCACATTTTTTTCTTTTAAATATCGTGTTTATGTATTATATAATTTAGGGTGGTTGCAAAGCCGATCAATGATAAGTTGGGACTTATGAATGATCATAAACTTATGTATATCTTAATAAGATCAGGTGTACGCTCGCATAAAGGAGTGGTGTTTATGGAATACTTATACAAACTAGTCTAATGATATTTTTGGTAAAATTTAGAGAAAAGTTATGTGATGTTTATGTAAGTGACAAATAAACAAGGTAACATATGTATAAGAAAAGTTTATCATGGTAAATTTGATATTTTTATTTAAAATTTAATTTATTTAAAAGTTTATTGAATAATTATTAATTTAAATAATAAAAATTAAATAATTGTTTTTAAGTTTTGAATTATATTATAATCTAAATTTTTAAAAATATAAAGGTCAATCAATCACTAGAAAGGCTTCATTTTTTAATCTTTTAGAGATTACAGACTGAGGGTTAGACTAAGTATCTCTTAAGAAAAATTCCAAACAAGTTCTAGAGTTTTGAGAGTTGAAAACTAAAAGCATAAGCCCCCATGGGTCAAGGTTAATAACTGAAAAAACATAGAGGTAGAGCCAACTAAGGCTAGCCAAGATGACATATGAGCCAGAGAGGTAAACATGAGACCTAAATTCGAAGTAGAGGTTGCAACATGACTATTTCTCGTCAAAGATATCGATGGTAGGAGTCTCGACCATAGCTGCAGAGTCACATTCGACCTTCATGCCAGAGGGATCACCCTAAGATTGAGGGTTCGACTGCCGATGGAAAATGAGACTAGGATTGAGCATAATGGTGGAGGGCTTGTTGAAGACTTTGCCAATAAGCTCGTAGGCCAGAGTATTTAGTTTAGCATCAAAATCCATCTGAACTTTTGCCAAGTGATGAAACCATCCTTCTAGATGGTTCATTCTTTCCACAAGACTAATGCCACATCCATCCTTCGAGAGCATGCGATGTGCACTCTCTGTGATGGCTTAACCCAATTGTGACTTCATATACCAAAGGAGAGGGAGGGCCTTAACATACCAAGCCTCTCGCGATTGAGTGGAGCTTGGATCCTCCATTAGTCAGCCCAAATATGCAATTAAACCTTTTGGACCAGGGTGTTCAAGATTGTTATTAAGTCGAGTTTCCATTGCATTGAGATGATAATGCACCACAGGGGAGACCATGCTAAAGAAGTTGGCTTTGGATTTGTCTTATTCATCCAACACCTATGACATATGAGAGCGACAAATGCTAGCAGGGTGCTTGCACTTAGTCCTCTTGACCCTGGCCATGATTGCACTGGAGAAAAGCCCCAACTCCTAAATTAAGGGTCAACCGATATAGTAGTAAAATTCTCAAAGCCTAAAACCACAACGTCTCTCCAAGTCGTGCAAAGAATAAAGCCAACAACATTTACCACCATAATGGTATTTACTATGCATACTCTTCGCTCTCATTGAAGAACGGGCATCCACCTAGGGGCCATGAATTTGACCAGAGGAGGAAACAATAGATTTCATGATGGCGATTAGAATGTTGAATGAAAACCAATGCGAACTCAAGTGCAGATAATGCCTTTGCACAAGGGATAAGGATCTTCCGCTTCCCATAATAACTCTCCATATAAAACCCCAATGCACTTGAAGATTTCAATGAGCTGGACAACCGCCAGTTGGAGCCCAACTCAAGCCATGTGTATATCTGCCAGCCTTCATATGGATTATGATGAAAGAAAAAGACACCCAACATAGGGAAATTCAAAAAAACTTTAACTGCGTATTTAAGATCCATCTTAAACCTAGACCTTCAAAGCACCAAGTGGGATCCACTTTTTTGAGGTGTAATTTTCTTTTATCTTAATTTTTTTACATGTTTAAAAAAATACACCTCAAGAATTTGATCCCTTGTTTTCCACAAATAACTGCGTAAAGATTCTCTGCATATTGAAATTATTTTGTTGATTGAATATATTTTTGGATTGTGTGGAGATTATATAATATAAATATAATAAAAAAAAGACACAACTTTTTAGTTTAAGACATGACTTTTTAGTTTAGGTCTTCATAATTTTTTTATATTATATTAGGAATCTTAGAAATGCATCTCCCTTATATTGAGTTGTAGAACACGTCACTACTTTTGATGTAAATATCAATATTATTTTTAATAAATATAAATATTAATTTAATAAAAATAAAAATAAATGTGAAAAAGATATTGAAAAAATTATTTAAAATTGATGAAGGTGGAGTGCGTTGAAACGTTGGAAAAAATAAATCAAAATTTTTCACCTCACCTCACCCTAGCATGAAATGTAAAAAATTACCCATGTAAAGATTGCCTCTTTATAGTATAGGTAATGTTTACACTTGCCCATATATACAAGCAACTATTGAGTTTCTATATAGGTTAATATAATTATATAGTTTATTAGGAAGTATGTCATAGGAGGTTTGAGTTTCCATATCTTCTTAAACTTTTAAGATGCCAAAATGATCAGAAAGTGAATTATAAATCTTGTAAATCATTTTCATGACACTCAAGTGTACACCCCACTATATGAAGTATTAACATAGTATTAAGTGTACTCAATTAGATGGGCCCATGTCATGAAGTACTCACATAGCAAGATATGTTTCAACCATTAAGGAAAAAAAAATGATAATATCACGAGTCGTAAGCATTTGCAAGTGAATAGGTCATTATTATGTCTCCGCATGGGATATTATGTTAATCCACGGCAATATTTTTTGTTTTTTTCTATAGTTTTAACAATGTTTTGGAATTTAGGTATTAAATGGTATTTTTTTTAAACTATTTGTTTGAATGTTTATTTGTTGAAATAGTGGTGATTTTATCCTCGGGATTAAGCGAAGGGATTTAATATTTGACACATGTTCATGGTGACGTGATGTCATCCTCGGGATTAAGCAAGGGGATTTTATTTGACACTTGTCCGTGGTGATGTTAGCTAAGTCAATGGTTTGTACATGATACAACAGGTTTATAGTTGTTGGATTAATGACGGTTCAGTGCAGGTGGTCGGGATGTGGACGCGTCTCCTCTGAACAGACACCAAAAGTATAGCTAGAAGCACCAAAGGTATCATTAGTAGTACTAGTAGCAAGGGAGGCATGGAAGAGTGGAACGAGGCCAAAAGTATAGCTAGGAGCACCAAAAGTATCATTAGTAGTACTAGTAGTAAGGGAGGCATGGAAGAGCGAAACGTGGTCGAGGGAGGAATGGACGAGCGGTGTGAGGCTCCTTGCTTGTCGAGTAGGATAAAAGACAACTAAAACGCCCCACTTTTTTGGTGATTTTTTTATAGAAACAAATTAAAATTATTCTTGGAAACTACTATTTCTACAATTTTGTAATTTGTTTCACGATTTCACTAATTAGATTTTTCTGTCCTAGACGAAATGATCGATTTTAAAACTATCCAGATGGCCGAATTGCGATTTGAGCAGTCTAAATTGTCTAAAATGTTATTTCAGCTTAAATTGCTCTGTCGGATTCCAGCCAGTTGGGGGCATTTTGGTTAGCGCTTATATTGCTCCCATTCGGGTAATAATACTTGATGCTCTCTAATTAACCTAGGTGTAACGATCATGCATGCTTCAATGACCATGGACGATGGTGATGGGTTGTGTTCATCCTTAAACGTTATAGAGTTGCATCAATTGACCATGTTAACTCAACAACGTCACTTTTTACTCTATCATGGTTTAAGATTTTGCCCAGTGTTTATTTTCATGTGAAAAAACCAGCAATGCCATGTGGTTACCAACATGGTTCCGTGGAACCATGATGTTTCAACAACAACTTGATCATAAGGTAAGGGGGAGGAATTTCTATGATTGACATGAGAGCACCCTTCAAACCGCATCTCCTCATTGGGAGGAACTTCACAAAGTCTAAGGGAACAACTAGAGCTATTTTTATGCTTAGTTAGACTAACTACTCATGACCCAAAACACAAGAATAACTATTGAATACGTCAGATGGCACAGGTGCAATGATACATCTCAAAATTGGAATTGGAGGGACAATAAAGATCGAGTAAGTCTTAAATAAATTAATATAATCGTCTTGCAAGGAATTATATTTGTCTCATATGAAGTCTTGTAGTTCATCGTGTTTCTCATGGGTTGGAATATCTTTGATTGAAATGTTTTTTTTTTCTAAATTGAAATTTTCTTGTTTTTATATTATTTTTTTATAATTATGTTTTATTTTTAAGAATTATGAAAAAAATGTAATTGCATTAAAGAGGTGCATTCTACAACCTAGTATGAGAGAGATGTGTAACTTCTTCTGGTCTCATCCAAGAGTTGACACATGTTCTTTATAAAAAATAATAAAATTTTATTAAAAATAACATGTCAGCTTAAATTAAATTTAAATTATTTAGAATTGTATATATTTAAAACAATATAAATTAGATAAAATAAAACCATAAACATTGTATTACACATTTCTTCAACACTTCCACTATAAAAAAAAAGTTTACACCTTGAAATATTTGATCCTTTTAGGTGCTTGATAAATCCCTTTTAAAATCTATGATCGTTAATAAACTTGTAACATTAAAAAAATGATATAATAAGTTATTAATAATTAAAAAATTATGAAAAAAACTTAATTACAATAAAGTAATTAAGAAAAACCACTCCCATGACACTCATATTCTTCCATGCTTAAATAAAATTCTTCCTCAGAATGTCCAATATGCTGGTTAAAAAAATAATTGGAAAAGTTGCACTATCGAAATAATGAAAACATAAAGTTAACTGAACAAACAATCGAAAAAATTAAAAAATATGATAAGTATTTATGCTTTTAAAATATATGTTTGTACATTTAATTATTTTCATCCATTTTAGATCATTGGAAGTTGAGTACCCTGAATATGGCACATTATTTATATGTTTTTACTCTTACCTTATATAATAGAACAACATTTTCAAATTGATACTTTATATTCAATGTTGGTAAATGTTGAATTTGGCATTCTTACTCATTTTCAAAATGCCAATTAAGTGGAAATGATAAAATCTTGATTCAAAGATACATTTCAATATTCAATGTGGGTAAATTTTGAACTTGGTATTCCTACTCATTTTCAAAATGTCAATTAAGTGGAAATGATAAAATTTGGATTCAAAGATACATTTTAATAATATTCTAAATCTAATAAATTATTAATTTAGATTGTATATGTTTTGAAATGTCAATCGTTGAGTATAAGTGGTTTGATTCATATAATAAGAGATCTAAAAGGATTGATAATACCAAGGGTTTGTATACTAGAGTCTTTATAATTGTTTCTTGAGAACAAAGTTGCATGCATCCCATATCATTATGAGTTTATAATTTTATGGCATGTGTGCATGTATTAGATAAAGTATGTGATTGGATGTATGTTATAAAAGCTTGAAAGTAAATATGGATTATCTTTTAATGCTATATTTTATGTAGTTATTTTTTTATCTATATATTATATAATTAACATGTTAGTTTGTACTACATTGTCAATCACAAAAGGGTTTTTTCAATCCACTGAAAACCTAGTGGGGAAACACAATGGATACTTCCCTACATTTTTGGATGGAATCCCTAATAAACCCATAGTCATAGAATTTTTTGCCTCACTTATGGGATCCATTTGAATTGAGCACGTGCTACAAAAAAACTAACCAAATGCCCAACAACATTGATGACAATCAATTGAGCTATCCCCTTGATATTTTTTTAAATGATTGGAAACACGTAAACACTTAAGCAATAGTGAGATTATTGATACCTTTCCATCCCCAGTCGGCTCACAAGTAAAAAATATATCACAAGTGGAATTTGAACATAGGTGGGGAGGATAACGATTTCTCCTCTATACCACTCAAGCTAGACCAAATTAACAAAATGTTTGAAAACTTCTCATTCTGCCCTCAACCACTTAAGAAAGAGTGATATTATCAGTACCTTTCCACCCCCAACTGATCCATAGGGGGGAAACATGTTACAAGTGGGATTTGAACCTATTACTACAAGGAAAAGAGCATGTAGCGAAGGTTATAATGAAAGTTTTTAGCGTTACAAAATTTGCCAAAATTGTAAAAAAAACTCCACTACAACCTTGACCGATGGTACCAAATGTTTTGGAAAAGGTTATGGAAATTTATTATAACTCAAACAAACTTGGTGCATGGAGTCTTTTAGAAAGGGTGTTTCATCGATGCACTTTAATGATATAAGTGCACCGATGCTAACAAATATTGAATGCATTGGTGCAATTAAATACAAATAAGCACCAACATATAATTAAATCTTAACGATACCGATGCTTTATAACAATATATGAACTTGTGATTTCGAATAATATAGCACCGGTGCTCATGAACTCTTATAACACAGCGATGCTATAAAGAAAGGAAAACACACCGGTGAAGTTGACTGGGACATTGATGTTGGTTGCAATTTTACATTCAGTGGTGTGGTTACAATATATTGGAGCATCGTTGCGCTAATATAGAAAGCATTGGGGCATAATAATAAAATGCATCGGGTCATGCAACGAGTATTTTGTTGCATGGATGTGTGTTTTAAAATTGCACTTTCTTAGTTTAGTCCATGCACTGAAGTTGCAAGGATTTTCCTACTTTAGTCCATGACTTTCTTTGAGGCTTTTTCACATAACATCAATTCGATTTATTTTCCTTTTTTCAACCATTTCACCCTTCGACAAAAACCTATTGGCGTATTATTGCACCTTTTTGGGGCAATTGCTAGTTTAATTTCAATTCAATCCATATTCAAACAAACAAAAAGCGTGGTTGGGATAGGTTAAGTGCTTGACTTAATAGCCAATTTGTTTAACATAGTGGCAAAAACTTTATTACTAATTTGTCTCTTCCTTTTAATAGATCATTTTCACATCAAATGATATGAATAATAAGTGGGTAAATAAAGAGATTACTAGTCAATGAAGCCTCAATTTCTAATTTTCTTTATAGGTATACTTTTGTAGTAAAAGTATTATATTTCTATAGCTTTTGTCTTATAGCAATTATTGTTAGCAATGAAGAGACATTGCCACCTCGTGACTCTTGTTTTTAATATATATATATATATATATATATACTACAAAAGTATTATATTTCTATAGCTTTTGTCTTATAGCAATTATTGTTAGCAATGAAGAGACATTGCCACCTCGTGACTCTTGTTTTTAATATATATATATATATTATACTAGTAAATAGTTTAACTATATAATCTTCTATGGTTAAGTTTCAAACAATATAAATACTATATTATTTTTTGTAAAGGTTTATAATAAGAACATTGAATAAGGTTAACAATATTTATAAAGGTGATCATTAGTGTTAGACTTGACTCATGGCATCTCATTTACAATTTACAACATTCAAATATTCAAATTAATCTATTCTTACCTATATTTATCTTTTACATTTTTAGTTTTAAATAAATTCATTAACATTCAATATATAAAAACTAAATAAATTCATTGACATTCAATATATAAAAATTAAAATTAGCGATATTTGATATGTATAAATTACAATTATTTTACACTTTTTCAATAGATTATTAATATTATACGTCATCCATCTAATTGAGTAAGCTTATTGACATTTAATATACACAAATTATGATTATTTTACCCTCTTTTAACCTCGATATGACCATTTTTCATCATCCAACATCTATATTCCTATTCTTAAAGCATTTCAAAGGTATATTTCAGGAGGAAGTAAGCTATCTACCCGACGATTTGCACCAGGGTCCACTTAACATCGTCTATTGAATAGCTTACTCCGTTACCATCTCCATTCCCTGTCTCAAAACCGTCGCCCGACTGCTGATCTCGTCCCACTGTGAAATGAGTCTTAGCTCCTTACAAAGCAAATGGAATCTCCCTTGAACATGATTGGGAAGAAAACTTTAAGGTCGCGACCTGCCCTGCCCTGCACTACGTAGCCTTTATAAAATTTCAACGCAACAACCAAGCAATTTCACTAGATTCCTGTGCTGAACACCACATATGAGATTTGCTTCATTCAGAAATTTAGTGTCTCCTTGCCTTGAACTTATATTTAGCCATTTAATTGCAATCTCTCTTGCATCACGTAGAACCCCCTGCAGCGATCAATGAATTTCAAAATTATTTTTATTCTCCATTGAATCTGTTGCTTCCAAATATCTAATTCAACTGAAATATATAATGATATTGGATGCTAACTTTAAAAACGGATCCAAAACCTCCCTCGCCAAGCTTGTTCTTTTCTGAAAAATTGGACGCAGCCTCTCGTAGTATGTCGTACTTGAATATAAGTTTCAGATTAGATATACTAATGGATATATCAATTTCTCCTTTTTCACCTGCAAAAAAATTTATCCAAAACCCCTTGGATCTTTTGCTCCTACAAATTTGCACATGAACTTTAGTAAATTGTCTATGTTTTATTTCACAAATGGAGAAATTACCCACTCATATATCCCTTATGATTGTAAACTATGTGTGAAAAGAGATACCAGATATAAGAGTACTTATAATGGAAGTACTGAAAGAAGTTATAAATCTCCAAAATGCAGTTGGTACTTAGGTAGCATGCTCCAATAGCTCCAGTTTCGCATCCCGCAACAGACATATTTGACCGGCCGTGACCGGATATATTCATTCGACCGGTAGCTAAGCACAACAGTTTTTTTGGGACAGATCTCCCCAACACTGGGCTAAGTTGTAGATTTCCCTCAAATACGTAAAAGTGGTTTCGAATTTATCTGTAGCAAAATGCTTGGGACTCTGCACGGCTTTTTCAATAAGTTTCTACAGTACTTCCTCAATCTTGTTTCCTAACGGTTCTTGCACATCGCTTTTAATTTGGTTGCAGAATTTTATAGACTCACTACTTTCATTATAATTGTTGTAAAAATTACAATTGTTCTAATGTAGCAAGCTGACATATATTGCCATCTATTTGAATGAGTCCAAAAGTCTTGTGGCATTTTTTAATGAGTCTAGAAGTCTTATGGCATTTATGAAGAAGTTTTCTTTCACCTGAGATATCCAGCCTTTGAAATCGGATGAATTTAAATCTCCCCTGCAATGGACAAACCCATAAATAGTACTACTGTTGTTTTGCCCCTCAACACTAATTTTGTATTCGTTGGAAGAACCGTTCTCCACCATTGATTCCAAAAGATGGTTTAGATTACGCTGGAAATAACTATCGTTTTCATATTCGCTATTTTTACAAACAATCCAAACAGGATTAGCCATATCAATTTGCATTGTAAGAAGCTAAGACTCATTGCACAGTGGGATGAGATCAGCAGCCGAGCTGTCTGGAGATGGGGCGAACGCGCAGACATCAGTAAGTCTAGGAAGGTAACGGGGTAAGTTGTCTACTAGATGGTGTTAGGTGGACCCGAGTGCAAATCGTCAGGTATATAGCTCTTATGGAGGCTCACGAAGTACATATGAGGTATACTTAGATTCCATCAAGAGAATCACTTTCTCATAACTTTATCATCATTACCGTATTTTATTTAGAGTAATTAGATAATCACTTTTAATTGTCTTAGGAGTAATTTTTCATAGCACTTGCTTTTATTTGGGCAGTTTAGGGTTTGTTTTCACTAAGGCTACCATAGATCTTCACATACCTTGTGATTAATGAATATGTAAACTACGTAATGAAAGGTAAAAATATAAAGAATAACTTATTTTCTAATGTTTGACTTATTATGAAATATGTGATAGATATTATTGTTTATTTAAAGATACTTGTAAATACAAAGCCTTAGATTCATTATGAAATTCAACTTCTTGTTTCCTTTTCATGAGAGAGTGTACTTAATCCTGGTAGAAATTGTTACATACTCCTTTATCCAATTCCATTGTTACATGCTCCTATATCCAGTTCCATTCAAGACTTTTATATTATTAATCCATTATTTAAGAAACATAGAAAGAAACATATAAATCCTATCGATTCAAAAAAACATTTAAAATCAAATCTCTTTTACTCGATTTCTAATTAAAGTATAGGTTTAATGTTATGTTTTTCCCTTTTTCTCAATCTTAAAAGATAAATCACTCCTACCATCTTTTATCATAGGCCTTTCACCATGTTCACCAATGTTTATGTTTTTGTCTTCCTTGTTGAATCATGTTTTAATGTACTAGAGCTATTTAATCTTATCTCAAACTTTTTTTAGTTGTAGGATACAAAAAGTTAGAGTTACATTCATTCAAAATGGATCAACTTTTTAATGATTTGAGTCATTTCAAAATTTGACAAAACCCATAAGAACATTGGTTTATGATAAAACTCTACCCTAAAGTTTTGTCAAAATTTTAACTAAAAAAGGATCTATTCTTTACAAAATTACTTACTCTTCCATATCTTCATTTCTCTGTAACTCTTTTACCATTCTTCTCTTCCAAATTTGATCTCTCTCGAGTATAACATTAATTTATATCAAATATATAACAAACCATCCAAATTCAGTCTATCCTAAATATCAATATTAAGCTATGTTAAATATATACCATTTTTCAAAAACAAAAAAAACTATATTTTTTATTAAAAAGTATAAGAACATTACAACATCAATCTAAAAAGGCATCCAGATAACGTATGTAGATTGAGATGAAAGGAGGCAATGGTGATGGGCGAGGGTTTGAAGGTTAAGGTTTGACCGACCGTAGGCTTGGTCTACGGGCCATGAGGAGCAGATCGTGTTAGAGGTTGCGGTGGGCAAAAGGTTGGTTAATGGTGGTGGGGCACGTAGGCCTGCATACGATGGAGAGGATGGAACTTTATTTTTGAGAAATGTACGAAGGTTACTTAGAACGCAAGGTTATGGTTTTTTTTACCTATAGTAATTGTTTATTATAGCCTATTTGTTACCTGTTGTTTTCTTGTTAACCTTGTGCAATGGCTGATGAGGAGCTGGTGGATTACTCATGTGAACGTCTGGAGGAGGGAATTTTCTGGTAGGGGACAAGTGGAGGGATTATGGACGAGGTGGAGGTTTTACCTCATTCCTGAGTTAAGGGCATCCCTTCGTCTTTAACCACACATGTCATTGGCTTGGTGGGGTTTCATTGGCCGAGTTGTCATCTCCGTTGCATTTTCAACCTCTAGAGGTGTCATCCAACCTCCCTTGTGAAGGTTTTTTTGGATTGGCGTTTGGTAGACAGGGTTTTGTGGTTACAATAGCATTGGAAAAGGTTTTGCCTGTTGGAGAACGGGATGATGGAGGGGATCTTGTGGGTTTGACCGCTGATGCATGTGGGAAGGGCGTAGCAAATCCTCTGGAATCCTCAGCCTGCGATGAATTGATGGTGGAGGTCCCAAAAAAATGCTCCATCGAAAATTTGGAACCGGGGGACTATACAAGCCCATCTCTGAAAGGGCTTTACGCTTCCAGGACTTATAGCGAAGCAGACGGACGGGTCGACAGTAAGGGCATTTCAAAACGTCGAAAAACCTAGGTTAAATCCAAACGGCCTGGTTATAATTATGTGTTGGGAGAGGATATGGGCTAGGATAATATCTTGCAGATGGAAAATTGTTTGCTGGTAGGGTGTGTGATTGGAAGGAATTTCTCTTTGAAAACGGTTTTAAAGTGGGTGGAGGAATGTTGGCTGGAGGCGCTCAGGGAGGTCCCAGATGTGGATGGTTTGACTCGTGGATGGTTCAGTTTTAACTTTAAGTAACAGGAACATTTGCAGTGGGTTCTTAGCCGGAATTGGTCGTTGGATCATACTCATGTATTGTTAAAACCGTGGCACCTGTCATTTGATGCAAGTAGGGAACATGTGGACTTGGTGCCAATATGGGTTAGGCTTCTGGGCCTGTCAATGCAATACTGGTCCGAAGAACATTTTAGCAATATTGGGAACATTCTAGGGACATTTCTTGAAGCAGATTTGTCCTTTAAGGAAACTAGATTATTGAGGGTTGCTAGAATTATGGTAAATATCAACATCAGGGAGGGAGTCGCTGAAGATATGCTGCTAACCTGGGGTCAGTATCAGATGAAACAGATCTTGGACTATGAAAATGTGTCTTTCCAATGCAGGCGGTGCCATGCATATGGGCACCCTGCGTTTGATTGTAGCCTACCTATCCACACTTTAGATGGTCAAAGTCATCAGTGTGGTTTAAAGCAGTCTGAAATGGATGGTGGGGGTTCGACTTCGTCATCACCACCGACAACACATGTGGAACCAATGAGTGAGGAGATTGATGTTTCTAGACATGTGGAGGAGTGTTTGGTCACAGTTCCAGTGATGGAGGCAGACAGACCAACCGATGATCCTTTCTTGACAGGGGTCCCCTTTTCGAGTACTTTTTCTTTTACCCTCTCCTCATCTATAAATTTACTTACTGAAAATCTGAATTTATCTGGTCTGGAGTGGGTGGAAAAGTTAAAGAATATGACTATCACTTCACAAACATTGGAGGACTCATTACCCATCTATGTTGCATTATTGGAGGAGCCCCCTTAGGTTTCAGTCCTTGTTTTGTTTGATGGTGGGGTTATTTCTCCTCACTCGCCATCTAAGTCTTCTGACTCGGGGTATTTCCTCCAGTCTTGCACAAAGGCATCCTCAGGGGGTTTGGGGAAGTTTTCAAGTTTGACTCCCAAGGGGAGAGGAAAAAAATCCCATGTTGTAAAGGCTCAGTCCAAAGCAAGAAAGGATTTGTTGGAAGGTAAACAACAATCAATTGAGAGGGTGCTTAGAGCAGTGCATGCTCAGGCCTCAAATGAAAATTATGTCTCTAAACTATTGGTGTCTTGCTGGTCCCCATAAAAGATCAACGCTTAGGAGGGTGGTTGATTTAGAAAACCCTGATGTTATTATACTTCAAGAAACTTTAGGGGTAGGTGATGTGGTGAAATGTAGGCTGGAAAGTTGGTTTTTTGAGACTCTGGACGTTCATGGTCGCTCTGGTGGGCTGGCTATTGGATGGAATGCTATTAGGGTTAAGGTAACGAACATTTGGGGTCTGGAGTCTGTTCTGGGCATGACCTTTAAGGCTCTGGAACTTGTGGATACCTTTACTATTTTTAATGTCTATGGACCATATCTAAATAGGATCCCTTTCTGGGATAACTTATTTAGCAATTCTCTTATGAGAGGAAATATGGTGATCATATGTGGCGATTTGAATTTTTCTTTGGGGTAGGATGAGGTTTGGGGGCCTCACGCTCGTGCTAATCTATTGACTGATTACTTCACTCATAAGTTGGTTGAAAGGAACTGGTTGGACATTGAACCCATCAAGCTTAAACCTACCTGGAGAAACAACATATGTGGGGAGGGGAGAGTGGCTAAGAGATTGGATCGGTTTCTAGTGACTGAAAAGGTGGTGGACATACATCATTACATCAGACAGTGGGTGGGATGTGGTGGTCAGTCTAACCATTTTCCTATTTTTTCTGGAATTTAGAAATGGACCTGTCAAACCGCCAAGCTCTTTGAAATTCAATAAGAATTGGTTGAAGGATGTTTCTTTTCAAACGCTGATTTCAACAAAATGGGTTCCCTTCGATTCAGATAGCAGGATCTTTGCAGCCTTTCAGTTCACTGCAAACATACACAAGTTAAAGGATGCTATTAAAGTCTAAGTTGGAGAAAAGAGATGGAGGGAGGATGGTGAACTTAAACAAATTGAAAAGGATCTTACTGGGCTCCTTGAAAGAGAAGGGCGAGGCTTGTTGAATCAAGTGGACAAAGACCAGTTGATCAGACTGGAAGGGAGAAGGAGCATTCTATTATTGGAAAGGGAGGAGACCTGGAGATTGAAGAGTAGAGATATTTGGTTGGAATGTGGGGATGACAACATAAAAAAAATTATGCTTATGTTAGAGGGAGGAAAGTAGCTAACATTGTCTGGAGCTTACTAGATGAGCATGGAATTTTCCATGACACATTTGAGGGAATGGCCATAATGGGGGTATAACATTTTAAGACTCCTTTTAAATCTCCTTCCTAGGCGTCCATTGCTGGAGTTATCATAATTGCTAAGCTTTTTCCAAGGTTCGTGGAGGAGGAAGACAATCTAGCCTTGATGGAAGAAGTCACTGAAGGTGAACTAAAGGTGGTCCTTCATAGTTTTCAAAAGGATAAAAGTACAGGTCCAAATGGGTGGACGATTGAATTTTTCCTTCATCTGTTTGATCTCCTGGGAGGAGACCTTCTGAGGGTTGTGGAGGACACTAGAATTTATGGAAGGATTCCTGCCAGTTTCAATTCGACTTTTATAGCTTTGATCCCAAAAATTGACAATCTTGTTTCACTGCATGACTTTAGACCTATGTCACTATGTAACTGCATCTACAAAGTGGTCTCCAAGGTGATTGCATGAAGACTCAAGGGGATTTTGTCAGAATATATCACTAAAGAACAATTTGGGTTTCTGGAGGGGAGACAGATTCACGAATCCATTGGGGTTTCCCAAGAGGGTATCAAGGGGGCTATTCTTAAATTTTATCTCTCCAAATCTTATGACAAGGTAAGTTGGTTATACATTTGTGTGATGCTGACTCATCTTGGTTTTGGAATTGATTTTATCAGGTGGATTATGGATTGCATCACAACTGTCTCTTTCTCGGTTCTGATCAATGGTGTTGCTTCTCCTTTCTTCCATGTTAAAAAAGGGCTTAGGCAAGGTTGCCCTCTATCACCACTACTGTTCTTGTTAGTGGCTAAAGGATTGAGTAGGTCTCTTAGGGAGGCAAAAAGATTGGGAACCTTGAGGGGTATTCATGTTTCTCATCAATTGTTTATTACTCATCTATTGTTTGTAGATGATGTCCTTATTTTCTGCTCGGGATCATCTAGAGATGCTTCAACCATCGCTAATATTTTGGAATTTTTGCTACAGCCACTGGGATGGATATTAACGTTGGGAAATCAACATCGTCCACACATCTGTTGAGTGCTGATGAGTTACAGGTTATCACGTGGTACTTTCCCTACAAACTGTAAGAACTGGATGGAGGATTGAAATATCTTGGGTTCTGTTTAAAACCAAATGATTATAAAAAACCGGATTGGAAATGGTTGTTGAATAAGATGGAAAAACAATTAAAAATCTGGAGTCACAAATGGAGATCCAAGGTTGGCAAACTGGTTTTGATTAAAGTTGTCTTAGAAGTTATCCCAATCTATTGGATGTATGTCCTGGATTCTTAAAGGAATTCTAGAGGAGGCTTTTCGGACTTGTTTCTGATTCCTATGGAGTGGTAAACAAGAGGTACATGTGACTGCTTGGGTTCGATGGGAGAGGATTGTTGTCCCCAAAGGATTGGGAGCATAGGGTCTCAAAAATATATTCCTATTTTCAAAGGGGGGACGGGGACTATTAAACACAAGAAGTTTGTGAGCCCAGGTCATTGTACAGAAGTATATTACCCCAAACACAGTGGAAGATTGGATAAGGAGCCCTGTGAAATTGCATTTGGGTGGTTCGGTCATTTGGAAAGTCGTGGTTAAATCCATTGAGGTGATTGAATCCATCCTAGCCTAGAATTGGGAAATGCCAAGAAAATTAGGGTTGGTGAGGATCCATGGGTTGGTTGCAATCAACAACATAGGCTACCAGAACACACGGTGGGGAGCCTATGACAGAGAGGTATTGTTTATCTTTCTCAATTAGCTGCACCTTATTAGGCGAATCGTTGGACCCAGACCTGGAAATCGGTGAGGGATTTTGGATTGCATGTGCCTGAAGAAAGGGATTTGGATCTTTACATTGGGGCTTTAATCCATGGACATATTCAACTAGGGACAGGGAGGATGTCCTCATTTGGGATTCATATCCGAGTGGAAGATATACCCCGAAGGCGGGATACATAAAACTCAGTGCGGATGGAATTCAGGGGGTTCTAATCTGGTGGTCGAAGGCACTGTGGAAAATAAAAATCCCACCAAAAACCATAATTTTTATGTGGTGTGTGCTGGAAAATAAGGCACCTACCTGGACAATTTACAAAAAAGGTGTTTCTAGGGGCCGGGATGGTGTGCCCTTTGTAAGGCTGAAGGTGAGTCTGTTACTCATCTTTTTGTTCACTATCCTTTGATCAAATAAGTTTTGAGGGAATGTCAAAGGGCTCTTGGTCAGGATTACAGTTGGTTAGGTAACTCAGTATTGCAAGCATGGGAGAACTAGAGGAGGACTGAATCACAGGAATCATTGACAACTCTACCTTTACTGGTGATTTGGGGAGTATGGCTTGCTAGAAACAAAATATTTTTTACTGATAAAACTTGCACTCCAACAATTACAACAAGTCTGGATTGTGAGATTCTCCATGCTTTCCCACAGTACATCAAGGTCACTAAACAGTGGGAAGCTCTGGAATTGGAAATTGATAGATCAGTGCAATGGTTTTTTTTTTTTTATGGGGCCTCACAAAATAATCTTTATGGGGGAGGGGCTATACTTTTCTTTTCAGACCAACATTTCTTTGAGTTGATGGTTGAACTGGGGGAAGACAATAACAATTGTGCAGAGTTACTGAGCTTAAAACTTCTTCTTATTTTTGTAGCAGAGAAGGGGTGTAGATCTCTTCATGTTTGTGGAGATTCGATGAATGTGATAAATTGGATAAAGGGGATACAACTTTACTGGAATCTAAGACTTGACAATATATTATCTTCCATTAGAGCAGTTTTAGACACTTATGTATCTTTCTCTTGCCAACATGTCTACAGGGAAAACAACAGATAGACAGACAAGGCCTCGAAGGAGGGGCTTCAACTGGATTTGGGCCAGTGGAAGATTAGAGAAGTAAAAGACATATATGTGCATGAATATTACAATAGACCCTTTATAGAAGGAGCAGTTCCACTATAGTTGTTGATAATATTCTTAGAATCTCTGTTTTGATATTTTCTGGTTTACTAATATGATTGAGACACTAAGGGGATGTTCAGGGTACAACTATTGTTGTGGATTGATACATTTTTTGAATTCGATGCGGTTTTTTGGCATCTTTCGGACTATTTTGACTCGATTGATATTTTTTGGTTTGTGGATATCGATTGATGGATGGAACCGAATAGTTTGTTCGATGGTTGAACGAGAAATTAGCTATGTTATATTAAAGACTATTATTTTTGTATGGGGGATTAACAGTGGACCTCGCAGGGTCTAATACACTTTTTATTGCTCATATGTTTTTTTAATCAAAATACACAGTTAGTGTATCTACTAAATGTAATTTTATTCTCAACTGATGATATAAAATTATGCTTTTTTTCCTAGGAAAAAAAAATGAAAAAAGGCATCCATATAAGGCTATACCCAAAAATACCATGTTGACAGTGGACACAACCATATCACACTATTGCCAAAATTACCTTGTTGACAATGGAGAGACACAACAAATCAAGAGAACAACCACCTCAGCTAAACATAGACAAAAAAACTCCAGCTCCCATCGGAGAAGGATGACAATAAAAAGTAAATTTACCCCAAAAGCAATAGATTTGAACAAAAACAAATATTTGACTAATAACCACATAAATAAAAGAACTTGAGATATTGAGGTGCCCATCCACACAATATAAGAAATTTGGGCAATAATGTTGTTTAAAGAGACATACTACAGGGCCTAAAGGCAAATAAAAGGAACATGCAAAATATATATAAATTGATAGTTACGACCAAAATATGGCAAAAAGATACAATACAAATGTTTAACTATTGAAGAGCCAAAAGTGAAAGAGAATGATGCTATCTACCGAGATGAGGAGATCATTCACAAATTCCTCAACATATAGATAGCTTTTATGAACATGGAGAGCTTGTTTTGACAAGCAATTTGCTTCAATATCATATATCATGTAAACATGCCGAAATATAATCCCTGTGAATTCAGCTTGTAGCTTACGAATCTTGTTTATCCAACTGTCCGACACATTAACCTGTAATAGAAAATTATAAGAAGCCCATTTAATGACAATCTTCAAGTCACTTACCACCTGAAGGAAAGGAAGATTTTTAGATCTAACAAAAAAAAGGAGAGTTCAAAGAGCCATAAACTCTTCCCTAGTATTAGTTCCACCACCACAATTTAATTTGAGCTTGAACTGCCTAGAGGGGTTAATTTTGAGGAGAACCCCAATGCCACATTGTTGGTTTCTAGCTTAAGAGGTTCCATCAAAGAACATAGCTGGCCAATTGAAAAGGAAAGTGGGAGCTCTTGGTCTAAGATGCTAAATATCTTGATGGAGAGGCTTTGCCTTGAAAATTTCCTTAAAGGCTGCCATTGCTTTTAGACCCACTCAAAGAGATTTTACAAGTCTACCCTAAAACAAAGCAAGATTCCTTTGCTTCTAAACATCTCGACGTACAAAACAAGGTGAGACTTTCTAGGAAAGAACATTTGCAACCCATAATCTGAAACATGACTCAAGAGTAGGCCATTTCCAACTACAAGAAATCTTGGATATCTCCAAAACTCCTTGACACACTGATTTAATGAAAGGGCGGTGGATTGTCACGTCCCCTCTCGTCAATCTAGTGCGATGGAGAGGACACGACGCTATAACCGGGCATCTAACCCCATGAACATAAGCAAAAAAACATTGGAAGTAAAAGACATATGCATATGTATAATGCAAGAAAATACAACGAAAGTAAATCTCTACTCAAGCCTCAAGCAAGCATTCAATCCATTCATAATAATTCTTAAAACAAATACATTGCATAATGAATACAATAGAGTACTTATCTTGAAAATGAGCTACCCCAAGAAACTAGCTATGCCGCTGCAACGTTCCACCCAACCTTAGGCCAGTTGTGCTCATCAATCTCTTAACACAACTTCCACCCCCAAGTTGGGCATGATTTCTACAAGGAAAAAGGGAACAACAGGCTCACACATAGCCAAATACACACCAAGGTTCAGCCAAGCCAATCCACAATTGGGTTTATAAGGTTGCTAAGGCAATGGAAAGGAAGAATTGCTAAGCTAGTGAGCTCAACCATAGAGCTATCGATACCTCTACAAGATCTATCTAGCTTGGTCCCCACAATACCTACACACCCGACACAAGGAAGTATTCCCTTCACTGCTACACAATCCCTCATGCCATACCTTCCATTCTAGTGTTCTCCAAGGTGTGCATATAAGAGTAGCCAACCCCTTTTGATCTTTTGTGAGGTTCCTCTCTTCACTAGGTTTATCAAGCCAATTCTGGTCCTCTTCCACTCCTAATTCTTACTTACTGTTCAAAGCAAAACAAGGATGTACATAACAACAAAACACAAGTGTTGGGATGAAGAAAAACGTTTTGGCTGTGGGATGCCCAAGACGGGGTTTCCATTAGTCTCGGAAGTCATGGGCAACCAAAAATGAAATGGTAGATGGGGAATCAACCCTGGGAGAGCAAATTCGATTCCAGAAAACGTTTATGGGCCTTACAAGGGTAGAAATGACCTCTATAAACACCCAAATCGTGAATCTCTTCTTCCCATCCACTGTGCAACACAAAAATGAATTTCCAACCATGGAAAAAATGAAGGAAAATGCAAAAAAAAAGTGAAGAAAACGCCCCGGCTAGCTCCAATTGCGCGAGGAAGTGAAAATCATGGGTGAGGAATGAATTGGGCACACATTTCTGGGTGTTTTCTTGCCCTATAAGCAAAAAATATGATTTTCAGAATTCATGGCTTGCCCATTCACGCTATTGGCTCAAGGGTTTGAATAATTCCCCTCCCCATTCCTTGTGAAAATCATGGCCACATCTCTTGTTGCATTGCATAACTAGTTGTGGGTATTTTATTAAATTGCATATTCACATGATGTCTCAATTTTTATTGTGCCTGGCTAGAACGAGAACCATAGCCATCAATTTTAATTGTCGATACATAAAACGCTAAATAGATGGCGGGGCCTTGGCCTTGAGCTCCTCATAGTGATTTAATAACGATATTTACATCATTTACAATTTTAATGCAATAGGATCAAAATCGGGATATTACCTGGATCATTAGGTGGTCCACTATCTTGGAGTCCTTTAAGCATACGATGCATACATTTGGACCAAATTCCCCCTTTTTCATGTAATTATCACCAGTAAGAATTATGTTCCCAAGGGCCAACCAAATAAACAACTTGATTTTAAGTGGGATTTCCCATCTCCACAAAGAGGACTACCACCAACAAGCATCTACTTCTAAATTGGAGAATAAGGCCTCATAGGCCAGTTTAGAAGGAACCACCCAAATTTCTCATTCCAAAACTAAACAAGTAAGTCCTTAGAGCTAGATAACTCAAAACCACTTCTCCACAAGCCCACAATATAAATATCTGTACTTCAATAAAATGCTTCTAAAAACCCAATTCTTGAGCCAACTTCCATGTAGAACTAGATATCAATCTCCATTGGCTGAAAACACCACCGCCAAATAAAAGATATCAATAGAACTACCTTACCTAAGTAAAAATTGACCCACCACTGTTTCAATACTTTATACTAGACAATAATAAAACCACCTTACAAAAATACTTAATAGACAATAATAAGACCACTTTACAAAAATACTTCATGTAAATTAAGTGAAATTTGACCCACGAGCATTAATACGTCAATGTTTAAATGTCTTTTTCAGAGGAAAAAATACCAGCCTTTGTTATTCAAAAAAGAATCAAAAGACATCTTTTACATCATCCACCATGCGTAGCATTGAAAACTGTTCAAAACAACAATGATGCATAGGTGAGTCTAAAAACACATATAACATGACTGATACAGCATCATATCAAGAGACAAAAACAAAAGTTTGATCGATGCAGACTTTTCTCATCATCCCTGAGTATACTCAGGTCAGAATTCTAATATCGAGAGTGATCATCAAGTGCATACGTCAATGTTTAAATGTCATAATTAATTTGTTTGGTTGAAAAAGATAGAGAATTCCAATAGTTTACTTCAATCTCTTTCATATTAAAAGATAAGAATGGAAAATTCAACTTAATAATGAAAAGAGGGCGAATATGGTCATTGGGAACACGTTTGTTTCTTTCAAGTTGGAAATGAAAATGACACTCTTTGTCTTTCAAAGAAAAAAAATGGAACCAAGGGGTATATTTTATATATATAATAATTTTTTATATATAATAATTTAATTTAAAATTTAAATGTTATATAATTTTTATTTGGAAAATAATATTTCTAGTTAATTTAACTATTTTATTTTAAAATGTCTATATATTTTAAAACATTTTAGTATTAAAAGTTTTAAAAACTTATTTATAAAATAATATATTTGGTTGATTTAATTAAAAATATATTTCATATTTTTAAAATTTTGGTTTATAGTTTATTAAAAAATTATATAATGAATATTTTTAATTGTTAAATTCATTTACATTGTATAACCAAATATATTGTATGTTATGTTTAACCTAATATGTTATTTTTTTAAATTTTTATTTAAATGTATCAATTAAAAACTAAATTCAAAATATACTAATAAAGAAGTGATGATTTGGATATTTTTTCTTGGTTTGTTTTTAGATTATTTTATCATTATTAAATTGTTTGAGATTGAAAATATATCTTGTTAAAAATTAGATATTAATTGTTAAATTTATTTATTGTATGTTATGTTTAATTTTTTTTGGTTAATGGGATAGTATTGGCGGTGTGGAAGGCACCAACTCTTAATATGGTTGAATTTTTGGTATCAGTAGGGTTTAAACCTACGAATAACCATATCTGGCCACCAACTACATCTCACACATAATATGTTATGTTTAACTTAACATGTTAATTTTTATAATTTTTATTTAAATATATTAATTAAAAAATAAATTTAAAATATCCAACGAAATAATTTTATTTATTAAATTGTTCAGATTGAAATATACCTGGTTGAAATTGTGTAATTTTGATGAAAAAGTTATTCAAAACATTAAATCTATTTTTATAATCAAAATAGATTTTAAACACTGAAAACTCTAAAGATTAAATAAATAAAAATCATTTAACCTCTAGACAATTCCGATTTGATAATACATTCCTCGTTAGATGGACAAGAGGTTATGAGGTCCACATTCCTCATTGGATGGAGGATTAACTTCCGCTTCCCCAGACCCAGAGACGTATCTTATTTATACTACGCCTCTTAATTAAGCGACAAAAACGAGGATCGCTGCTGCGAGGAAGCCCGAAAGTTTCACTGACATCAAAGATAAACACTTGGCCATATAATAACATTCAGATATTTTCATTTGCTTGTCTTCATCTGATTTACAGTCCAGTCTTTCATGGTGGCCAGACTTTACTGTTGGGTAATAACCATCTCTGCTCCGGATTTATGCAAAAAGCCAGAATTGGGTGGGTCTGTTCTTCCCTTCTATGTTGAATACTAACGTATTTGCCTTTGATTTATTGAATATTGAATTGGGCTATATTAGTTTCATACCCGTAAATCTGTGCAGTAGCTTTTATTATAAATGGTAGTTGTGCATTGCAGCTGAAGTTTTTCTGTACTTTTGTTTCTGTGACCATCATTCTCTGGAGCTGCAGTTATGTATGCAGTGAAGCAAATTTTTCAAGGGGTAGGGTGGTGGATCCATTGACTGTTCTGTGTTGGGTGTATTGAATATGCACAGGAGCCCATACCCATATAAACTTGGGTCTGATATGACCTCGAGGTTAGAAAGCTACATGATGCATTTGTTTTTTAGTGGTAGCTATGAACACCAGAGCGTTTTAATATGGGACATACACCATTTTCTTTGTGTTATCACCTAATGCTTTTCCATCATGAAGTTTGAGTATGGGTTTGAGAATTCAACTTTGACCAAATGCCCTTACCCATGTGGACAAATGCATTTTTGAATATTGGTTTCTTCCCAGAGAATCAAGACTTTCACCAAATGCCCTCAACCATGCTGACAAATGCATTTTTCCCTTTGTAGATAGATGTATCAAATATTGGAACCCTAGATATGCAATTCTAGAGGAACATATCAGAGCCGGTTTTAAATGGGTGTAAGCTAGTATCAAATGTATTCAGAACCCTCTGTTTAGTTGCAGAGAAACTAACTGAGTTTAAATTTATTAAGTGGTTTTTGTCCAGATCAGTATTACCTAAAGCCAGAATTTCTGGTCTCAGGCTGTAAATTTTGCTTAAAATCAATCAGTTTTACAAACCATCTGGGAGCAAAGTGTAGGCGATGAAGGCTTGGAGCTAATTCAGCAGGGTGGTAATTCATTCTACAGATCAATAGTCCATTGTGGCAGTTCAAGATGGAGACAATTTGTATAGGAAAATACAAATAGTTTTGTTATAAAAATTTAAAATATACCGTGAAATAGATCTTGTGTGCTATGTCTATTTTTTTCCCTGGATCCCTGCATTTTACTGTGTATGCATGTGCTAGACTTTGTCGAAAACTGAAGATAACCTCAGATGTAGAAAAGAGAACACCATATCTTGTGCAGGCCTTTGTTCTAGACTGAGTGTCAATGAGACAACAGTGCCAAAAGCAAGTCCAGGCCATGCGGAGCGTAATTACAGCATCCTGGGCTATGCATGACGAGGAAAGAAATTCTCCTTTTAAAATCTATTTAAATCTTAAAGACAATTGGAACTTAAAAATCTGAAATTTGAATAATCTTTGCAGACTGTTTGACAAATGCTCTGCTGGTAAGATGCTTGAATATATCAATGAGATGCTAAGTTTATGTTTGCAATTTTTTTGATAAAATACCGACTGGAAGCATATCTATGCAAAATGTCTCAAATGAAGATTTGGGTATAAACTTGCTAAATATTAGATGAAATTTCTAAGTGATGTAGGAATAAACAAGGGAAAATTACAGTCAGGGTTTGTCTACAAGATTTCCTTAAATTAATCCATTGAATGAATAGTACATTAAAATTTGGTTTAGCTTATTAAAGACCACATTGAGATTAAAGAGTTGGGATAGAAGCAGTAATAGGGAACCACTGAATTATTGTGCAGCCAGAAGAGAGTTTAGCTGCTATATAGTATAAAACAAACCAGAGGCAGGGAGGCCGAATTTAAGATTGTTGTTGACCAGAAAAATAATAGACTTGGCTGCTGTGAAGCTACGGTGGTCACTGCATTTCATAACAAAGGCTTTGCCGTTTAGCAATTGGAAGTAGAGATAGTGCTCAAGCGAAGGTGTGTTTGGTGTAGTAAAGTGTATGGATAAGAAACCAGGTTGTAAAAGCACTGAATAGGAAGCAGATGCTTGGTAAGAGGAGGGTAAATAGTAACCCATTATTGGAATTGTGCTACTGGGTCATATTTTAATGAATGTTGTAAACAGTAAAACAATTAAGGAGTTGTGGGATCACCACACACAGACAGACGAGCCCCAAGGGTTAGCTCAATCCATTCAACCATCCGCCCAACGCATGTTGTGAATGGGGAGGTCATAGGTCAAAAGGTCAAATCCAGTTGAGTACCTTGGGGTTATATGCCTCTATTGCAGCTGGTGGGGATCCCGCTAGGTTTTCCTTGGAAATCAAATCACTAATGGTTAGCTTAATTGGTTGAACTAACCACTGAAGGCATGTTGTTGACAGGGAGGCCATAGGTCACAAGTTAAAATCCAGTTTAGTCCTTCAGGGTTTCCAGCTGCTATTGTGGCTGGTGGTTGATCTGCCCTCCGTCTGCCTTGAAGGGCAGATCAACCACCAGCCACAACTAATATGAAAATCATGCCCATTGATAAACAGCTTGTAGTAGCACTCTTTTACTTTTAAAGACCTGTACTCACAATTGGTAGCGGCAGGTGAGGAACATAAGGTACCAACGTCCCAATAGGTACAAACACTATTAAAGTCTATACCACTGCTATGCATTGGAATCTGTTTTGTCAAATGGAAAAAGGATAATTTAGTTGATGCTTTGTTAGAAGAAGAAATATGGGGCTTGGTGTAGGCATGCAAGAAGATAGTGCAGCTATGTTGTATTCCAACAGGAGGCTTCAAAGTGTTCGGAAAACAAAATTAAACTGGTTTCCAGTTCCACATCAAAAGTAAGGGCACCAAATGCTCAGCATAAGGATGCTCAACAAAGGCAGCAACATGATCATAAAGAGCATCCTTTGTGAAGGAACCAATAGAAAGATGAATGGCAACAACAAGAGGTGTTTTCATTTTGGCTTTCAAGGGAACTTTTAAAAGGACTATTTGAAGAGGCAAGCAGAGGTTTTCGTTGCAGTGTTAGATATTGTGAAAGAAAGAATGCTTCTTCTTTCAATAGATCTTTTGCATAGCAATAGTTCAGTCTCTACATCCAAAGTGATGTAGAATAGGTGAATTGCTTGACTGTAGATTCAGGAGCAACACGGAACATGACATGTGATGATAATGTATTAAAACTTATCATGCTTTAAATATTAATAAAAGAGTCCAGTTAGGAGAAGATAACAATCACAAAGTTCATGGAGTTGAAGAATTAGAGTTTTATTTAGAAAATGGTCTTGATGGGCTTTGACATTTTTTGTAATCTATCTAGGGGTTTGTTTTGTGATGAAAACATTACAACTTGATGGTTGAAAGTGGAGTTTAATTGGGTGACTTGCCTTGTTATGAAACAAACAAGTAATATTCTATGCATGCTTTCATAGAAGGTAATCTTTATGTTTTTAAGTTGGGCTCTAATGCCACATTCACTACAACAAAGATAGCAGGTTAGAGCTTCGGCATCAACATTTTAGGCATGCCAACATGAGAGCCTTAGTTGAGATGGAGAAGAAGAATATTCTGGAACATGTGAAGAAGAGAGATGAAGCTTGTTGGACTTAGTACATACAGACATTTATTGGTAGATCAATGTGGAATTGTTCCACTGAGTCCATTATTTTCTAACCTTTATTTATGATTTTGGTAGAAAAATTCTTTTCTATTTCTTATAAAGTGAAAAGATGGTGTTTTTTGATGCCTTGAAAGAGTTTAAATACACGGCTGAAAAACAATCAATCTATACCATTAAGGTATTGTGCACTGATAATGGAGGGAATTTTGCTACAATGACATTCAAAGCATTTCGGTGACTAGAAAGTATATTGAGATAATTTATCAATGCTTGTTCCCCTAAACAAAATGGTGTTGTTGTGCTTGACTATGATTCAATTTCAGTGTTCTGCAATACCATTTGATTGAGGAGTATAAAAATTGCAAATTGTCTCAATATATAGTATATACTTTCTTCTCAACAAAATTGATGTAATGTCGTAGATACAAATTTTGCTCCATTATCAGGGTGCACTATGACTTGATTGCTTTTTAGTCATGACTTTAAATTGAGTAAAGGCTTATAAACCCATCACTGAACTCCAATGAAGAGTCGAAAGCTTTCTACTAAAATCATTAAACAAGGTCATTAAAATTAATGAGAGCATTGATGAATATTGTGTACATCATATTACATACTCGGGTGGCAGCGTCCTGATATGAAAGGTCTTTTGGCATGAACAATTATATTTGGCTTTGTGATGAGTCGTTGCTATTCAAATGATATTGTGTGGCCCCAGGTTCCAACTGACTAGCATAACACTCCAGTGAAACGAGACAAATTTTATATCAGCTATGTTTGCAGTGCCAAATAACAATGAGTAATGTAAAGTTTTTAATAGATTCATCAAGCATATTCAATCGCATATATGGCCAAGCTAAAGTTGCTCCTCTAATAGGTCTAGAGGCATCTTGAGTTTGAAAATGTAATGTGGGTCTACTAGGAACTGGATAATAGAGCTGGTTGCTTTGTTGCCCATAAATGTGCTTAATTTCCTAAGTTTTGAGAAACCAACTATGGGTTTTTGTTTATGAAGGGTGTAATGTGTTATTCACTAATTCACCATCCACCTTACCTGTCTTAGCTTCATATCCTCTACTTTTTGAAAATAGCAGAATAGGCTTGCAATTTAGGGATCAGATTGGTGCTTGAAAAACATTTTGTTGCCTCTGATTATTGATCAGACGTGACCTTTGTACTTCTATTGTTCTTGTTGGATAAACACCTCAAGGTCAGGAATCAGTATGCTCAGGTTTGAATTCATGTCCATGATTAACCATACCTTTACTTCTGGGAACATTGGTTGGTCTAATGATTTTATTGTTATATGTTCCTTATGTTCCTATCAGAATTCATAGACATTGAATCTTAACAATTTCCCTGAAAGTTTCTTCTAAGATTTTTCTATTTTCATGCAGGGACCTGACTGTGTGCCGACTTATACAAGTGTTTGATATTTATTGAAATGGGTGGAAAAACAAGCAAATTTCAAATATTTAGGAGGACTACTGCTCCATCAAAGCTTGAACAGAAGATGGTTGAGGCTATGAAGAAAAAAGCAACCTCTGGAGGAAGCACCCTGAAATCATTCAACAGTATCATCATGAAGTTCCCTAAAATCGATGAGAGCTTTGAAAACGTTAGAGATGTATTTCAGAAATTTGGTGAGTGTCTGCTATGAGTGAAATATTTCAATGTTCTTGTATTTTTTATATCGTTTTTTTTCTGATTCTTCTCCTACATTTATCCAAAGTCCTTGTTTTAAACCACAGATTTTATTCTGTTTAGAAGCATGGTCAGTGTGTCACTATATACATATATGTGCATAACGTTGTTCCTCTTTTTAACATATGTCAGACTAAGATGTTATATTGGCCTGCGAATAGTGTAATTTGTATATATATTCCTTTTGAATTCCAGTCACACCGTTGTCATTATGAGGATATTATATTAGCTTTTGTGTTTTGACCTATGGTCTAGGAATTTTTTGATTAGATTTTCTAGTTCTCTTAGCCAATTTGCAATGAATCTTTAGATGTTTTGTTTGGATCAGATGCTGTCATATGCAAGACATTTTAGAAGCAAGCATCATTAATTTTTAACTTCCCAAGAGCTGCATAAATTGTGTATTTGTAATTTTGTTTTCCTAATGTGTTTGAGTAGTAGTTCATCTACCTATTTTACAACAATGTTGCAAACACCATGTCGGTGAAAATATCACCGAGGGTCTGGAAAACAACTTATTGGCAACATCAGGGAAAATATCAGCAAACTTAAAAAAATACAAATTTTTTTTCATTTTTTTAAACATCTAAAACAACCACATCATTTTTCATTTTTCATTGCCACATAAATATGAAAAGAAAACTGATACATAAGATGTTTAATGATACATCACACATCAATACTAAATCATGTCTTGACTCCTAAGTATTGAGTCACTAAGTACTTACTCCTAGGACTAAAATATCATTAAAAAATACAATAGATGTATCTCATCATCACGAATCATCTATGATCTACATACTATATAGTACAATGAAATCAAATAAATAAACTTGTCATTCCCTCTTCCCCTTTTATGGGCAAGGGTAATGGTTCATCCTCTAGATGAAGAAGTCCCCAGGGATGGCAGTGGACTTTGATGCGCTCTAGTAGAAGGAGAGGCTAGAATTTGATGTCCTCTAGAAGAGGGAGAAGGTAGAGATTGACGTCCTATGGTAGTGCTACTACTAGGTTCAAGTCTAGCTCACTGTACTTTGATTGCGTTTGTGTTTTTGAAGGTGGTGTTGAAAAACTAGATGTATGTAGGAATTTTTAACATTTTGCAGCATATATCAGACATAAGCATACATCTCTACTAAATAAGGATCACTGAAGGTAAGACAATCACAGAGACAAAACCAAATTACCCTGGGAAACCCTCTTGTGGTAGAAAACCCAACCAAAACTTTTCTTGATATTCTTCAACAAAGTACAATATCAGTACAAGACTTTTTAACTAGCAACCTTGAACTTAGGGTGTTGAAACAATACTTCTGTTTCAACACTTAAAAACTTAATTAACGGCTGATATCATACTTACAGTAGCAGCCTGATAATGACCTCAAAATTCACTGTCATAACTTTTTACTTTAGCAGACTTATATTAATTACTTTAGCAGCCTCATCACCTTTGTTTCAACACTTCTGTTTCAATACCTATATTTCAGCACCTCTGTTACAGCACCTTTGTTTCAGCACCTCTGTTACAACACCTCTGTTTCAGCATTAGAACAGTAGGAGTACTAGTCACATAACAACAGAAAGATACAAGGTATAACTCAACCTTATATCAACAAGAAACTTTTCCAAAATTGTGTGTCCAAATGGTGAGAGGAAACCTCCTTTTATACTTGGGCTTGGCTTCCCTAAGTTGCCCCCTAGCACCGCCATAAGCAGTGCTGATTTTCTGAGCAGCATCGAGAGCCCTTCTCTTCGGAGAATGGGACCACCTAGTCCGGGACCACGGTGAAGACTCAACCCAGTGTTGAGTGACCATTTTCTTGAATTGTAGATATCTGGTCTAGGACCATGATATAAACCTAGATCTGCCCTGGGTAGACTCAACCTTGTGTTGAGTAGACATCTGGTCCGGGACCACGATGTAGACTAGTTTGGGACTGGTAGACTCAACTTAGTTCTAAGTAGCCATTCTCTGGGAGAATGAAGACACTGTAAGCCCTAGACTGGGTCTGGGCATGTGTGTGGTACTTTGACCCTTGATCTATGGGCTTGGTGTGCTTCTTCGAGGATTAGCTACCCTTGGTTAAGTTACGCTAGTACCAGATCTAGGTGTCACACAGTTTGTGAGATAAAAGCATTAATAACTCTCTTGGTTTATGATGATGTACTTTTGAAATAAAAAAAGTACCACAGGTAATGACCACAGGGGCGCTTGGTAAAAGGCCAAAGTCAAAAGTCAAAAGAAATAAAGACTTTTTGTACCACAGGTGGAAGACAAAATTAAATAAGGACTTCTTATAAAAGTCAAAGGAAAAAAATAAAAGTACCTTTTTGGTAAGAGTGAAAGTGAAATTAGGAAAATAATAATATTATTATTTTTATCTTTCCTATTCTTGTCCACCTAAAAGGACCACAGGTGGAAAACAAAATTAAACAAGGCCTTCTTATAAAAATCAAAGAAAAAAAATAAAAGTACATTTTTTGGTAAAAGTGAAAGTGAAATTAAGAAAAGAATAAAAATATTATTATTTTTATCTTTCCTAATCTTGTCCACCTAAAAGGACCACAGGTGGAAAACAAAATTAAATAAGGACTTCTTATAAATGTTGAAGGGAAAAAATAAAAGTACCTTTTGGTAAAAGTGAAAGTGAAATTAGGAAAAGAATAAAAATATTATTATTTTTATTTTTCCTAATCTTGTCCACTTACAGGTGAACAAAGGCTATATAAGAAGATCAAGCCTTCTCATTTGTCGGACACACTTTTGCTCTCACAGGTGAAGAAGACTATCTAATGTTCAAACCCCCAGCTAGGGTTTTATCAGCAAAGTCCATATTCAGCATTTTTGCACAGCCATCTTCAGCGTTCCATTTTTCGGGCAGTTTCAGCAGTCTGATATTTTCAGGTAGTTTTCAACAGTCTGATATTTTTGGGCAGTTTTCAGTAGTCTGATATTTTCGGGTAGTTTTCAACAGTCTGATATTTTCGGGCAGTTTTCAACAGTCTGATATTTTTGGGCAGTTTTCAACAGTCTGATATTTTTGGGCAGTTTTCAGTAGTCTGATATTTTTGGGCAGTTTTCAACAGTCTGATATTTTTGGGCAGTTTTCAGCAGTCTGATATTTTCGGGCAGTTTTCAACAGTCAGATATTTTCGGGCAGTTTTCAGCAGTCAGATATTTTCGGGCAGGAGAGAGAAAATATCAGTTTTTCTGAGAAAGCCCTAAATTGGTAATTTTCTGTAATTCTGGAAATTGTGGGTAAAATTATCAGTCTGATTTTTACTGATGAATTTTACAATTACTGTGGTCAAAATCCAGATCTGTATTTGAGGAACTTTTTGAAGAATTTCTTAAGCCATCTCATTTACGAGATGAGCTATTAATGCTTTTGGGGTTTTTGTCCTTTGAAGGTTTCCCCAGTGAAAAATATTGTGTCCATGTGTGCTGATGTGATGAATGTATTTTTATTGCACTGCTGATCTATTTATGTTTATTTGCAAATTTTTAAAGTTTATGCTAATGCTGAAAATTTAACATGGTATCAGAGCTTAGCATGTGAAAACACAGTAAAGGGATACTGCTATTGTTTCTCACTAGATCTTGGAATAAGATTTGCAGATCTAACATTTGGATAAGTGACAGAGATGGCTACCGTTGGTTTCAAACCGAAAGAGAAGCTCTTTGGTTCAGCAAACTTCAATTCCTGGAAGGCCAGGTTGACAACGATTCTTGATGAGAATTACTTGGATGACATTGTTCTTAATGTCACAGAAGAGCCAACTACAAACGCTGGTAGGCTTGCCTACAAGAGGAAGCAAGGTAAGGCTAGAAGAGTTATTTATGATTCTATCAAAGAAGAATTGATGCCTAACATCACATCCTTGAAGATTGCTAAAGAATGCTATGATACATTGGTAAACCTCTATGAAAAGAAGGCTCCCAGTCAAAAGAGAGTCTTGAAGAAGAGGCTACGAACTTTGAAGCTGAACAAAGATGAAAGTGTTGGTTCCTTCTTCACCAAGATCAAACAGGTAAGAGATTAACTCCTTGCTATTGGTGTTACTGTTGATGATGATGATCTTGTACAAACAGTGGTTGATGGTCTCCCAAGCTCTTGGGAAACCTTCATGGCATCCGTCTGTGGACGAGAAAATTATCCAACCTTTGAAAGGCTTTGGCATGATTGCATACAAGAAGAAGCAAGGAACAATGACAAGGTAATCAAGCAGGATAACCTTGCACTTACAGCAAAGACCAAGAAGTTCAAGAAGTCTTTCCATCAGCAAAAGAAAGGGAAGAAACCCCTGGGTAAGTTTTCTGACATGTGTGAGATTGAATGTTATACTTGTCACAAGTTCGGGCATTATGCTAGAGACTGCAGGCAGAACAAGAAGAAACCCAAGAGAAGGTTTTAGGCATCTGCTGCAGAAGCAGAGGAAGAAGAAGATGAAGAACCAAAGAAGAAGAAGAAAGTCAAGGCTAATAAAACTGATGAGCCTAGAAGAGAGTACTATTTGATTTCTGCTCTAACTGGTTCTTTCTCGGGTTGCTCTACTTCTTGGTTGGTGGACAGTGGTGCCTCCAGGCACATGACAGGTAATCGTGGTACCCTTACCAGTTACAGAAAGAAGAAGTTCACCACTCAGGTAGAACTTGGAGATGACTCCACTTATAAGATTGAAGGAGTTGGCTCAACTTCACTTCAACTTGATTTAGGTACGGTTCTTCATATTGATGATATTCTTTATGTTCCTGGTTTAAAGAAGAACCTTTTATCTGTTGCTGGTTTAGAAGACAAGGGCCACAGAGTCCTCTTTATGGACAAGAAGGTTTTTTTATGGGCAAAAGACACAGATCTAGACTCAGCAGTACAGATTGGGGTTCGAGAGGGAGATCTCTACAAAGCTTCAAAAGTTTCCGCTCATGCTTTGGTACATCACTCAGTTGATCCCTGTGAACTTTGGCATAGAAGGTTTGGACACCTTCACTACACAGCTCTTCCAGGATTGCAGAAGATGGTTACAGGTATGGCAGAAGTTTCTTTAAAGCATGAAGGAATTTGCAAAGGATGTGCTCTAGGTAAGAACAGTAAGAAATCCTTTCCCGGAAGCAAGAGTAGATCTAAAGGCATTTTGGATTTGATTCATTTTAACATTTGTGGGCCCTCGTCTTCACCCTCCTTGAGTGGGTGTTTATATTATGTCTTGTTTATTGATGACTACTCTCGGAAGTCTTGGATTTACTTCCTCAAGGCCAAGAGTGAAACCTTTGACAAGTTCAAAGAGTTCAAGACAGTGATTGAAAATCAGACTGGCAGGCACGTTCGTATCTTGAGATCAGATAATGGAGGTGAGTATGAATCTAATGAGTTTGATGATTTTTGTCGAGAAGTAGGAATCAAGAAAGAGTTGACAGTTCCTTACAACCCCCAGCAGAATGGGGTTGCAGAAAGGAAGAATAGAACGATTTGTGAGACTGTTAAAGCCGTGATCACTGATCTGGATCTTCCTTTGTCTTTATGGGCTGAAGCTATCGGAATTGCAGTGTACATCCAAAACAGAAGCCCACATGCTATCTTGGGTGAGAAGACTCCAGAATAAGTTTTCACCAAGAAGAAACCTGCAGTTGATCACATGAGGATATTTGGCAGTCTTATGTATGTTCATGTGCCCAAAGAAAAGAGGGCCAAGCTAGAGCCTTCCGGTAAGAAAGGATTATTTGTTGGGTACAGTGATTGCTCGAAGGCTTATCGAGTATATATACCTAGACAGAGGTACATTGAGGTCGGCATAGATGTGATCTTCCATGAGGAAGCGATGTTTCGTAAAACACTAGATCTTTCACTGGAAGATGCAGTTGCTCCACTTGAGTTTCTGGATTCAAAAATTCAGAGGGAGGAAGAGTTTGATGATCAAACTCCATATGTTCTTGAGAACATTGAAAGTCCACTAGAAGAACTACTTGAAGTTCCTCCTTCCAAAAGGAGACTTGCTTGGTACCGAGAAGCATAAAGCTCCTCCAGGGACTTTTAGAGAAAGCATAAGACCACAGAAGTACTCCGGTCTTATGAGTCGACTTATAAGTTCAGATCCTTCATCGTACAAAGAAGCAGCAAGTAAACAGGTATGGGTTGATGCCATGATTGAAGAGTATAAGTCAATCATGATTCATGAAGAATGATGTTTGGAAAGTTGTTCCCAGACCTACAGGAAAGTCAATAGTGACTTCCAGATGGCTTTATAAGATCAAGCATGTTGCAGATGGCAGTGTGGAGAAGTATAAAGCCAGATTCCTAGCTCGTGGGCGGAAGCTGCTAGAACAGCGGTGTATGTACAGAACCGAACTCCACATAGAGTACTCAAGAACAAGACTCCTGAAGAAGTCTTCTCCGGCAAGAAACCAGAAGTCAGCCATCTCAGAATATTCGGTTGTCCAGTGTACATACACATTCCAAAAGAGAAGAGAACAAAGTTAGATCCTTGGGGAAAGAAGGGTATATTTGTGGGTTACTCTGAAAGCTCGAAGGCTTACATAATATATTTCCTAGGATACAAGAAGATTGACATCAATAGGGATGTGACCTTTGATGAAGACACATCTTACAACAAATCCAAAAAGAGACCTGCTGAAGAATTCGAAGAAGCAGAAGCACCCAGAATTCATGAAACAGCCATGAATGAAGAAACTCAAGAAGAAGATCGAGATTTCGAAGAACCACAAAGACCTGTAGATCCACCTCTGGAGAAGAATCCTCATAAGAGGAAACCTGCTTGGGTACGTGAAATTATCCAAGGTGCGGAAAGATATGGGGCTCCAGAAGAGAATCACAGAGAAAGAAAGAGGACCAGATCCTGCTTCGGGTATGTAGCTTTACTATGTGATTTCATTGATAAAGAACCTTCCAGTTATAAAGAAGCAGCAGAATGAAAAGAATGGAAGGAAGCTATGATCGAAGAGTACCAATCGATCATGAAGAATGATGTTTGGGATATTGTTCCAAGACCAGAAGGGAAGTCAGTTGTAACTTCCAAATGGATCTACAAGATCAAACATGCTGCAGACGGTAGCATTGAAAAATATAAAGCAAGATTTGTGGCTCGGGGTTTCTCTCAGAAAGAAGGAATAGACTATGAAGAAACCTTTGCACCTGTAGTCAGATACACTTCCATCAGATCAATACTTGCTATGGCTGCAGTGATGAAATGGAAAATACACCAAATGGATGTCAAGACTGCTTTCTTGAATGGTGTAGTAGAAGGGGAAGTGTATGTAGAGCAGCGACTTGGTTTTGAGACACATGACAAGGAGTCTCATGTGTGTAGACTGAAGAAAGCCCTGTACGGTTTGAAATAGGCACCCAGGACCTGGTACGACATAATTGATAGCTTTCTATCCAGTTTGGGCTTTACCATGAGTAAAGCAGATTCCAACCTTTATTACAAGGTTGCAGATTGCAACCCAGTGATGCTTCTACTATATGTAGATGATTTGTTTGTGACAAGTATGGATGGGTTGATTACCGATACAAAGAGAAAGCTTGCTGCCGAGTTTGAGATGAAGGACTTGGGTATGATGCATTATTTCCTAGGTATGGAGGTGTGGCAGAGTACAGATGGAATCTTCCTTGGACAAGGGATGTATGCAGTAGAGATCCTGAAGAGGTTTGGGATGATGGACTGCAAGGCTATGGCCACTCCTATGGCATCAAACTTGAAGCTATTGAGCAATGCTTTATCAGAGTTGGTTGATGCTACGATGTATCGTCAGATGATTGGGTCCTTGATGTACTTGACGAACACAAGACCGGACATTTGCTTTGCTGTGAACACCTTGAGTCAGTTCTTGACAGATTCGAGAAATGTACACTTGATTGCTGCAAAGCATATTCTGAGGTACCTAAGGGGTACAGTTGATTATGGGCTCAAGTATGATGCGAATCAAAAGATTAACCTGGAGGGTTATGTTGATTCAGATTGGGCAGGCAGTGCCATTGATAGGAAGAGCACTTCAGGGTGTTGCTTCAGTATGGGATCAGGTGTGATCTCTTGGTTTAACAGGAAACAACTCTGTGTGGCACTAAGTACAGCTGAAGCAGAGTATGTCGCAGCTTGTTTAGCTAGTTGTGAGGCAGTATGGCTACAGAAGCTACTGTCTGATTTATTTGATCTCTAGTTGGATGCTACTTGTATACATTGTGACAACCAGAGTTGTGTGAAGTTGTCAGAGAATCCAGTGTTCCATGACAAGTCGAAGCATATCGAGATCAAGTATCACTATATCAGGGATATGGTGTAGAGGGGAGCAGTGAAGCTCCAATATGTTGCGACGAACGATCAGATAGCTGATGTGTTGACAAAGCCATTTGCTAGGGTGAAGTTTGAGTACTTCAGGGAGAAGCTTGGTGTTCTCCAGATCGAGGTTCCCTCCAAATGGAAGATATGAGTGCATGGCCATTCTGATGTGATAGAGGGATGTGTTCCCACTTGATCAGATGCAAGGGCTGAGCCATTCTGTCATGGCTAAAGGATTAGGTTCCTTCCATGTCAGATGTGAGTGCTGGCCATTCTGACTTGGTGTCAGATATAAGGGCTACCGCCATTCTTTGAATGGAGCTACCTGGTGAGGTACCAAGAATCCTCAGTCTAGGATTGAGAGCCATTCTGATGTGACTGAGGGATGTGTTCCCACATGATTAGGTGTAGGTGTAAGTGCCTTTCCACAGATGATAGTAGTTGGGTTCCTATCATGCTGGTGGATGTGAGTGTTGTGCCTTTCCTTAGATGATAGTAGTTGGGTTCCTATCATGCTGGTGGATGTGAGTGTTGTGCCTTTTCACAGATGATAGTAGTTGGGTTCCTATCATGCCGGTGATTGTAAGTGCTGTGCCTTTCCACAGATGGTAGTAGGTGTGTCCTACCATGCTGGTGGATGTGAATGCTGTGCCTTTCCACAGATGATAGTAGTTGTGTCCTATCATGCTAGTGGTTGTAAGTGCTGAGCCTTTTCACAGATGATAGTAGTTGGGTTCCTATCATGCTGGTGAATGTGAGTGCTGGGCCTTTCTGATATGATTATAGGATTGGTTCCTACATGATCAGATGTGAGTGCTGGGCGTGCCTTTCTGACGAGTAGGTCAGATGTAAGTGCTGGGCCGGCCATTCTGACTTAGTGTCAGATATAAGCGTTGAAGAAAGACCTACATGGAGGCTAGGCCTACAACAAGCATGAAAAAGGGCTGGCTTTGTAGAACTTCCTGTGACGAGAAAAATCATGAGATAGCACCCGTGATGATCTAGTGATGATGATCTAGCAGTGATGATCCAGATCGAGTGATGATCCAGATCCAGTGATGATGACCAGTGATGATCCAGATCGAGTGATGATCCAGATCCAGTGATCATGTCCAGTGATGATCCAGATCCAGTGATAATGACCAGTGATGATCCAGATCTAGTGATGATGACCAGTGATGATCCAGATCGAGTGATGATCCAGATCCAGAGACGAAGATGACTTGAAGACAAAGAAAACTTGAAGACAAAGATGACTTGAAGATGAAGATGATGAGAAGACCCAGAGAAGAAGACCAGTGGTGAAAATTGTGTCGAGAGAATACCTTCCTAGTTAAGAGGGAGTGTTGATGTAATTATGACTTCGGAATGTATTCACTTGTATTTCTTATCTATTGTAACCCGATGTTTATTCCGGGATGGTATCATGATATGTCATACCTCGATGTTCCGATCGGGAGAATCAATAATGTAATCAAGTCATGTCAAGTCATTGTGGGTAACCCTTCGATTGTCTAAGGGTTAAAGTCTCCGCAGTTCCGGGGCACTAGGGTTATTAGACTCTCCTAGTAGAGGTTGGCCCTAGTAGGGTTTTAGTCATGCCGTGATTAGTATAAATAGAGAGCTGGACTCTCTATTTAGTACACATCATATACACACTCAAGTGTAGCGCATAGTTGAGGAAGGAGAAGACATTGGGGCTAGATAAGAAGAAGATTACTGCTGTCGGGAGATCACTTACTGTTTTGGGTTTTACTTTGGTGCTGATTCTATCTTTGAGGAAGTTGCGGGGTTTTCTCCATTTATGGTTTCCTCGAGGAAAACACTGTGTTCATTGTCTCCTATGTTTTGATTGCTGTGCTGCTTGTTCTCTCAGTTAAAGATCCTAATGTTATGCTAGCTTAATGTTAAAAATCTAACAAGTGGAGTATGGATTAGTTTATGACCGCAGGGGGAGTGTACAGTTAGTAGGTTTCACAGATGTTGACTGGGCAGGATGTGTAAAGGATCGGAAGAGTATTTCAGGTTGCTGTTTCAGCATTGGATCAAGGGCTGTCTCTTGGTTCAGTAGGAAGCAGAAGTTAGTTGCATTGAGCTCGGTAGAGGCTGAGTACATGGAAGCCAATATGGCTGCTTGTGAGGGTATGTGGCTGAGGAAGTTACTTGTAGGGTTGTTCGAGTGTGAGCTAGAGGCTACAGTAGTTCACTATGACAATCAGAGTGGCATCAGGCTATTTGAGAATCCAGTATTCCATGACTGGAGCAAACACATAGACATCGGATACCACTTCTTGAGAGATTGTGTTAAGAGGGGAACCATTCGATTGGAGTACATACAGACAGATGAGCAGGTGGTGGACATTTTCACCAAGGCACTTTGCAGACAGAGTTTTGTGAAGTTCAGGGATAAGTTGGGGTTGCTACCGAATCCCTTCCTCGTTGAGAGGGAGTGTTAAACTAGTAGCAACAAGGAAGGGCTTCCTGCATGCATGTGTTCTTGCATGCAGAAGACTTAAAATAGGAAACCGATTGTATTTAATTTACTTTTTCTAAGTTTACTTTGAAAAATAAATTAAAAGTGATCTAAATTAACTTTAGTTTACCACTAGTTAAAGTGAAAATGAAATTAGGGTTTTCGCTTTACCTAAAGTTATAAAAGAGATCAATTGGTGGAGAGAACACACACTTGTATTTCGACAGAGACAGGATACAGACAAGGAGAGAAAGTCAGACAGAGGATTTAGCCAAGAAGACGGAGGAGCAAGCATCAAGATCATCGAGCTTTGTACAACTGGGCCGTACACTTGTTAGACACTGAGAGGGGGGGTGAATCAGTGTAAAGCCAATTTTATCACTTTTTTTAACTTGTCACAATTAACTACCAATTCATCATTCCATTATTCTGCGAATTTCATAATCATTTCATAAACATCTTTCACTTCATCATTCACATATCATAAGCATTTGAATCATCAAGAAGCATAACACAAAAGAACACAACACCATATAATTTTGTAATCTTTTTGTATTAGTTTTGGACCGGCTACAACCGTGAGGTAAAATCAGCACCTATTGATATGAAGAGCACCTACTCTGCATCCAGGACCTCGCTTGGTTTTCTTAGACCCTGCTAAGAAGGGTTTGAGGTATCCTAACCTCAAAAGCAAGACAAGCTTGCTTTTACAATTAAAGCTCACTGTCACATCAACATCACTGTCATCTCACACCAGCACTTATCTCTAGCATCTCTTCAATCAACATCTTCTCAGCAACTTGTCTCTATCCTCTTCATTTTGTCCAAAAGCATTCTGTCAAGAATAATATCAGCAATTCAGCACATCACTGTCAAGTGCGTTGTCCCTGTCATAATCATTCTGCTTCACATCAACCACTGCTGTATCATTATCAAGTTGTTACTGTGACATCAATCATTGTTATGTCATGGATGCACTGTCAATGTCATTAACCAGTCACTGCCATACTGCTGTAGGTGTCAAGCTATCATTATCACAACTTGATCAAGTTATCAAGAAGTCTCCCCAAGCACCACTACTGCTCATGTCTTCAAGAGTCTGCTCATGCCTTCAAAGGTCTGCACCTGTCAAGTCTTATTAATGTCATAAATACTGCTGCAACACTCTTTTGCTCAAGTACATCAACTTTGCTAGTCAACACTGCTCATCACTCTGCCAAGTTCCACTCATCAAGACGTTGTCAATGTCAAGGCTATCAATCACTATACTAGTCTTTTACTGTCGTACTATTAAATCAACTCAATCAATCATTATCATATCAACTGCTGTAAGTCAGATTTGTCATTGTATGGTTGAACAACCACTGATTTAACAAGTCATTGTATTTCATAAAGAGCTGTAGTTGTCAAATCATAAGGCATTGTCGAAACAACTCCACTGTTCCTGCCTTATCCACTTTTGCAACCTCAATATGTCACAAGACAAATCCTCAATTCAATATCATCTCAAGGGTTCTTAAGAAGAACACTTCAAGCCAAATATTACCTTCTATTAGTTCATTGGATCTCTAGATATCTGAGCCTTTTCCATAGAATGATGAACATACCTTAAAGTGGCTTGATTCAAGCTTGTGACTTTACCAATGTACTATATCCAACACAAAATTTGCCTACTGCTGTAGTAGACAAAAAAAACTTCCATAAGAAACGGAGGTTTGTATGCCAAGTTGAATGTTGGTTGTGTACTCCTGCAGAGTTCAAATTTTGCTTGTTGTATTTCTGAGAAGAAATCTTCAGATGCTCAAACTCTGGTGTAAAGATGATGTAGCCCGAACTATTCTTGTGCCTTATTTGCTCCTTGTGAATCCAAGGTTTTACTTTGTCAAGTATATTGCTGATCAACACTTTACTTCTTGCAACATGTTGTAGTTGTAGACATACTTCAAAACATAGTTATGTTATCATGTCTTGTTGCTTGTCTGCTTCATAATTTGGCTGTCACCTTCATGCATGGTTTGTGTATGTCTGCTATAGAAAAACTTCAGTCAAAAGTCAAGAATAGAACTAGGGTTGTTTGCATACCTTCATAAAATTCTTGACTGTGGTAGCCCTAGAAGAACCAAGATAAAAGGATATTCTGTTGCTGCCAAAAGGTGAAATTCAGGCTGTTTGATTGACCCAACAAACTCGAATCAATGTGTTATGCTAGTGTCTACTCCATCCAACTTCGGGACTGCTGCTACAACAATTCGGATCCTTGATTGGTAAAACCCTTTGACTGCTGCCTTATTAGGGTCCCGAGAAACTCGGGACTGAGCTGGTAAAAACCCAAAAATTGGGACTGTCCAAGCATGGCATAGTTCACGAGTTAGGGCATACTTCAATGCTTCTGCTGCAAAAATTCGGAAGGCTGGTACATCAAATCTTGTGCTATGGAGGAGCCCTAAACAAGGGAAAAACATAAAAACCAGAACCAAAAATGTTATCTGCTGCAACCACGGAATTCTGTTCACTGAGAAAACAACAAAACATTATTGAGGCAGCCCTAAATCCATTTGAAAATCCTCAGTCATATCTCCACCGAATATCACCAAAAATTTCAGTCCTTCACAGCTAGCGAGCTCCTTCTCTTCTCCTTCGTTGGATAGATCAAGACCAAAAAGAAAATGTTGCTGTAGATTCGTTGACTGCTACTCTCCTCTGCAATTTCGGGTCTGCTGCTGCCACAGTCAGCGAATTCCACCTCAGTCCATAAGTAGCGCAGTCGTTGGTTGTAAAATGAATATGGATGAACTTGTATTTATACAAGTTTTTGTGGACAACCTTCATGCTGGCCAACTTCAAGATGTGAGGTAAGATTTATTTTATATTTTATATTTGTTATTTAAATTCTTAATTTTGACTTTGAATTTTAATTTTATTAAATCACTTTATTCAAAATCCACCCTACACTTAAGTCACACAATCACTCCTTATCATAAGGGTGTCTTTTAACCCACTAGGGCTTGCATGTATGCCTTTGCCACATCATTAAAGTTCAGAGGGTGTCCTCCACATCAAGGGTATAATAAGTGTCCAGGTGCCATCATCACTTCTTAGGGTTTGCAAGTCTTTAGGTGTCCTTTTATCAACACATCAAAGATTCATACACGTGAGCCACACCATTTTCACTAAGTGTGGGTTCAAGGGCCTTCATAAAGGTTTCATGACTTCATTAAGTCATCAATGGCCATATCTTCATGTCACCTAACCATGTAAGTGCAAGTAGTGGGCTCCATGACCTTTGCAAGGCCATCAAGGTCTTCATCAGGGGTTCCAAGTCTTCATGGGCTTCTTCATCAAGCAAGGGGCTTCATGGTCTTCTTTAACCGCCTCAACCACATGATCCAGCATGATATCACCTGTGGGGTAGCTTGGTTTCTCCTGGGGTACCATGACACCATCAGAGCATGAATGACCACATAATGGGTCATTAATGCTTCTCCTAGCCATTTAGGGCTTCTTCATCGTCTACCAAGGCTTCAAGACCATCTCCAAGTTCTTCAATGTCTTCAGCAAGATGGTACAGGGACCTTGTCAACTGGGTATAAGGTGCTTCAAGGCACAAACCCACTCTGTAAGGGATCAAGGCACTGTAGGTGGGACTTGGTGGCATCAATGACATCCTGTGGGGCCATTGCAAGTCCATGTTGGCATCAATGACAATTTCATCAACAACACTCACACAGGAGGGTGTTGAGGTTTAGCTGGGATTTGCCCAGTGATTCTTCCGGGTACTACATTCACCAGGTTTGGGTGAATTTGCAGTGATTGTAAAAGTTCCATATTTTCTCATAATAAAATCTATATTTGAATGCTGCACTGGTTTCCCCATCTTGGGTTTTTCCGGGGGTTTCCATACCCAAAATAATAGTGTCAATATCGTGATGTGATGTTGTGATTTATTTCTCAGTTTTATATTCGGCTGCATAGTGTAAAAGATATTCAGGTGTGGTTATCAGTTGATATTTTGCATGCACTGTTTAGCCCTAGTTGAATATTAAAGGAAAATTTACAATGACCCCTTAAGCTCCTCCAATCTATGGAGAGTGTAGTTGACCTTTTCATTTTGAAGGAGAGGCTCTATCAACTCCTCGTAGGTAGGGGCTTTATACCTCAAGACAACCATAGCAACAACATCAAACATAGGCTAGTAGAACAGATTGTTCTTGGTAATGCTGAAAGGCATGTCACTTCATAGAAAACACCTACTCACAAGCTTGTCTGCTTTTTGGTTATGCTTTATTTTAATAATTGATCTAATAGAAGGCTGTGCACCAACTGTGTTCCTTGGAATAAAGAAAGTTGAGGCCATTGAGGGCATTTTGGAACTGGAAAGTGAACTTGAGGAAAAACTCTCACTTCTAGTTCTTGCAACTCCTTCTGCTGCAACCTCAGTGCTCACCGTTGCCCTCATGTCTCTCCTATTCATATCCTGAAGTGATTTATTGGCAATGTGAATGATTTGATTATGGATGCTTTCATAGTGGTGAGACATTGTATCAAAGCTTCTGGATGCACTCTTTTGAAGTTTTCAGTTCGACGTGTTGGGTGAACACTTCACCCATCTTCAGGGAATCACCATGAAGCCGCTTAATGAAGGAAAAATTAGCCTCTATAAATAATATGAAATTTGACTAGAGGTTGAAGAATCCAATCAAGAAAGGGGTAAATCCGTAAAATGAAAGGGAAAAATTATAAAAAGGACTAATAATTTTATAATTAGGAAATTAAATAAGATTGAAACGAGAAGAATAAAGGAAATAAGAGAAACTAAGGGGAATTTTGGACAAAAAGAAAGGAGAATATTTTTTTATAAATATAAATTAACCATAACAAAAAAGGGGGGAGGTTAAGAAAAGCGGTTAATCAACAAAAAGTTTTTTTTTAATAATGTTGAATACTTTTTTTTTAATAAAAAGTAATAGTGTTAAATAAAAATCATAAATAAAATAATGATGTTAATAAATTTTTTTAGCTTTAAATAAAATAAAATAAATATATTATAAAAGAAAAATGATAAGGGAAGAGAACAGAAAGAAGGGAGCTGAAAGGAGAGAAAAGAGATAGAAGTTTAATAGCAATGACGAAAAATATAGAGGAAGGAGGGACAAACCTGGGCACGAAATAAAGTCGAAGTTTAATGTAATTGATAAATTAAGGGTTTCCAGGAATGAGCAAGACTATAACCATCCTCTCGATTAAAATTATTGGGATTCTTCTCAATCTGGAGAGCTTCACAAATAAGCCCTAAGGTGTAATGAGAAGTGTGTGCAATGATTTTAGTTTGATCAAAGTAGACGTTTAGAGGTGAAAGAATGTTTGGCAATGGTGGACTTAGAGATACGATTCTGATTAGTGTTAGTGATGTGCTCTTTTAGGAAGCCTCGGATGGATCTAATGGTTTGTTTGATGTAGGACTGGCCACAGGAGCAAAGAATTCGATAGACACCTTGGGAGAGAAGGGGGTCGGATTTATCTTTGATACTTGCAATTCAACAGTTGCCAATTATGCCCATCTACGGTATTACCATATTCCCACATAGAGTCCAAAACTTTTGGTATTTTTAGACAGTGATGATTAAAGCCAGGGAAAATGAAAATGGAAATTGAAATCAAGATTCAAGATTGAATATACTTCAGAAGTATCAAAATGATATAATGATGCTGCAAATAAAATCAGATCTAGATTTTAAATAAATGGTATATCTCCCCTTACAAATTGGTGGCAAGAAGAGGGAAAACTGATGGAAAACCTTAAACCTATAAAAAATATGAAAAAAAAACTAAAATAATGTAGAAATGGTTACACATACTGGCAAGTGTAGAAATCACAGATGGTGATCAATCCCCAAATCCACGATAAACTGGTGATGGCAGATGGAAATGGAATATTTCTAGTTGTTCACTCCAAGACAAATAGTGGAAACCACCTTTGCTCTCAAACCCCTTCCTTCCCTCTGTTTGCAAATGAGGGGAAAAAGGGAGCAAAAAACTATTTATATGCTGGCCTGTCCACGGGCCGGCGACTTTTTGCAAAGACTTGCGATGTTTTCAGGAAAAATCATGATTTTTTGTAAACATTGTGACTTCTGAAATATCGGTTTAGGTCACGATTTTTTGCTGCTGATATTATCGGCACTTAGATGACATTATGATATATTGCAATGTTGGTGATATATCGTCGATGTTTGCAACACTGTTTGGCAATGCAGGTTGTATGAGGCAGTTCATATTTTGTTGATTGTTAACTTGCTTCTCCAACTTATCTTTTGGTTGCATTGTAGTGGTGCTGTTAGGTTTCAATTGACATAATCTTTTTAATATCTATTTTTTTGTCTTTTAAAGGGGATTTCTGGACTAGAGTTTGAGGGTTTGACTTTGAACTTTTAGTTTTACTAAGCCTTTTGGGAAGTTGATGATTGTCCCTTTGGTTAACTATTGTTATTTTTTATCCACCCATGTTTCAATCTGTTCTGCTTTAGGCTATAGGCTGCAGAGAGTCAGAGACTATTGGTACGGAGACCATGTTTCTTTCTTCACCTCACTTTGTCATATTTCAGTTAATAGAAATCGATAGATTGCTTTCCTTTTTAAAAGTTGCATGTCTGCTTTGATCAATGATAAGCGACAATGGGTAGTAAATTAAGAGTTTCATCTTTTTAGATCATATCCAGAGTTCTATTTAACTGAGTTATTTCCTAACCCAAAGCAGGCTCCCTATCCTCCATTGTTCTATTTTGTCTATGTTGGGTTCCAGCTAAGGTTTGTAGGGAAGTTGATTCCTTTGTACATACATGTATGGATGCTTTCTAGTATATGTCAATATGGTATATTTAGAAATTTTGTCTGTTTTGATTTAATGCTCATAATTTTAAACTTTTTCTGTATTTACCATTATTCTGAAATCGGCTAAATTTAAGGTTTTTAGCTCCTGTTCATGCCTTCCCAACTAAATAAGAGAACCGTTTCTTTTGCATATAAGAGTATTATTGTGAGTTTTGCTGTACATATCCTTGAGTATCATACTTATGCTAAGCACTATTCTAGTTTATCTATGTGGATCCCAAAGAGGGTTGGGCACAGGGGAAATCCTTGTTTTACAATTTATGGTGATATTAATCCTGATTTCATGCGTACATCCTTTGATTTCATTGTTCCTGAGGGATGCTTCCTCACATTCATCGATGGCATCCCTTGTAAACCTGTCAGAGTACACTAATGTGTCTCACCCAAGGAGATTTGAACTAGGCACCTGGTGGCACAGAACTACCTAAATGCCCAACAACATCAAGCAACAATTGGTTGAGCTAACCCCTTGGGCTAATTTTAATTTCATTATTTTTTTCTATCGACGAGGTTCACGGCAACTATTGGCGCACACTACATCCACGGAAACCTCCCCTTTATCCCTCGAGGGGTGTAGGGCAGACAGAATATGTTGGAATATAGGGTGGCTCAATTAAGAGCCCAGCATGTCACTAACAAGGAATTGAACCTGGGTGGGGAGGTTATCAATCAGTACTCTCAACCACCCAAGCTAAATCCAATGGAAAATTTTGAATTCATTGTTGCTACCACAATGTGATAATATGATATTTGGTTTGTATAGTTTTTTGATATGTTTGTGGGATTTTCAAATCTTGCATTCTTTTAGAGAAGTATTTTCTTGGGAATTTATTATGTGCTCTCTGAAAATCCATTTAAAGTTTAAACACCAGTTTACATCTTCTTTGTTTTCTGTACATTCTTCTGAGTGACTCTTGAGGCAATCAGGTCATGTACTGTTCTGTGCTCTTTATTAAATCGAGCTTGTCCTGTAGCTCAACCTTGATGCCATTTGATTCCCAGGCCATGTCCCTATTTGTTCTGAAGTGTCATGACATCTCCTTTTGTGAAAAGTGAAGTTGGAGTTACCATGTTGTAGCTGGAATGATTTTGCTCATCTTGAGCTTCAAATCGTATTCTGAGGTGTTTTGCCCTTTTTGTAGGGAATCCAATGTTAGAGTCAAACTAAGTATGCTCCTAATGTTTGTTTTCTTTATGTCCATTCTTATTTTTAGCTAGTCTTATTTGAAATCCCTTTATATCCTTTGCTTTTACATTAGCAAGATGCTGAACTCTTTTTCCAATATTTTTGGTTGTAAATATACCCAATTTTTCATCTCTTGAGCTGTTTCTATATATGAATAGCAGCTTGTATTGGAGCTTCTTGTTTTGATTCTTATTGCTTTTTAAGCATGTTGGAAGTTTTTAGTTGATGAATTTAGACTGTAATTCTTGTGAACTTTGATGCTTTCTTCTCATTTTACGTATATGTAATATTTTCACTTGCTTCATTGGTTTCCAATAGGTTTCATTAAGATCCAGTGTGACAATCATTGATCTATGGTCAAACTACAGCTCTGTGAGATGGTTCTTAATATTTTAGATCAAGTTAATTAGGTTTAAGAAGTTAGTCAACTATGCTATTTCCTGTGTCATGGATAAATTTAAAATATCATCTCACATGAGTTTCTACCAATCTAGTCTATTGTGGATGGTTTACCTTTGTTGACTACCTAGTTTCAACACTTCTCCAAATTTATGAAGATTTGTTTGGGGCCCCTCTTAAGGGATTTCGTTTAGACATTATTTGTTTGTGCTTGGTGTAGAGAAGATAGCTTATGTGCTATATTTTTGGAAATTGCAGTCCTGTATTAGGATAACTTATCCTTTGGTTTGATAAAGATTTGTTTGGGGTCCCTCTTAAGGGATTTGATTTGTTAGATTTTTAATGGTTATACAAGATCTAAAACATTTATCATCATAATATCATTACCATAAGCAAAGGATCACTGAAAGAAAGACAAGTACAACAACACAAGAGAACACAAAGATTTTCCTCGGGGAAACCACAAGGGAGAAAACCCCGCAAAACGGGAGAAAACCCCGCAAAACTTCCTGAGTATAGAATTCGACCAAGTACAGCGTAAAAACCTCAGCAACAAGAATAGTTGCTCATCTTCCACAATAGACTCTCTCTCTCTCTTTAGCGCAGGTACAGCATGAGTGGGCCTAATGGTTAAGAGCATGTGTTTCCTCTTAGGAGGTCACAGGTTCAAATCCAGAGGGGGGTAGTGTATGTACACCTCTGTAGACTTTAGCAGTTAAATCGCTGCGCAGAGGGGGGTCCCTTGTCCCACAAACAAGGGGGTCTCATACACCAATTTGGTGTCTCACTTGGCGGTGACCTTAAAAATAGATTATTATTATTATTATTACTTGAGTGTAAGATATGTAAGAATGAGAGAGGCGCCTCACCTATTTATATTTATTAGGTGAGTGCCTCAAATAACTAACTAGGTCGGCCAGGTTCCCTAATTAGGGCCGACCTACCTTGGGAGACTCAAAATACATTTTATATTTTACTTTTGTGGGTACTATTGCCTCGACTTACAACGGAGGGTTTACCTCACGACTTTTACATGATCAATTACATCAAGGATGTCTCCGAATGGAGGATTAACATCTCCGAAGGAGAATACATCAAAAGTACAATAGAATATCTTCCGAAGTTACAATACTTTAACACTCCCTCTTAACTAGGAAGGTATTCTACATCAACAACAACCATCATCACAACTATACAACTGACTAGTGAATCTCTATATGTCATAGGAAATTTTGGAACATCATCATACATTTTCATCATCGGTTTTAGCTGGATCATCTTCTGCAATCTTAGTATGTAAATATTGAATCATCTTGTGTACGTGCTGAATCATCTTCTATCAGTATATAAATACTGAATCATCTTCTATATCATCTTCTGTAGTATCAGTATATGGATACTGAATCATCTTCTGCCACATCAGTATGTGAATATTGAATCATCTTCTAAACCTTCTTCTGTAACATCATTATGTGAATACTGAATCATCTTCTAAACCTTCTTCTGTAATATCAGTATGTGAATACTGAATTTGCTTCTGCCACATCAGTATGCGAATACTGAATCTTCTACTTCAACATCAGTATGTGAATACTAAAACATCATCTGCAACATCAGTATGTAAATACCGGAACATCAACATCTGCATCATTAGTATGTAAATACCGAAACATCACCATCTGCATCGTCAGTATGTGAATACTGAAACAACAACAACATCATTAACATGTTAGTGCTAAAGTAACATCATTTGCATTATTAGCATAGAGATGTTCGAACATCATCATCATCATCATCAACATAAAAATGTTGAAACAACATCATCATCATCAACACAAAGTGTTGTGACTTCAACCACATCAAAATTATCAGCACAGGGTGTTGGGACCACAACTGTATAGCATCATCAACACAAGGTGTTGGGACCACATCCACATCATTAGCATTAACATACAAATGCTGAAGCAACATCATCATCAATATTAGTATAGAAATACTGAAATTACCTCACCATCTTCAGTATAGAAATACTGATACTATCTTATTAACATCAGTATAGAAATACTGAAATTGCCTCATCATCATCAGTATAGAAATACTGAAACTGTCTTATCAACATTAGTATAGAAACACTGAGCTTGCCACATCGATATCAGTATGAAAATACTGAATCTGTCATATTGGTATGGGAATACTGAAACTATCTCAACAATCATCTCAACAACATCAGTATGAAAATACTGAACCTGCTACATCAGTATAGGAATACTGAAACTATCTCAGCAATCATCTCAACAATCATCAGTATAGCAATACTGAAGCTATCTCAACAATCATCAATCATCAGTGTAACAACACTGAAATTATTTCAACAATTATCTCAGCAAATATCAGTATAACAATACTGAAACTATCATCTCAACTATCATCAGTATAACAATACTGAAGCACACATCTCAACAACATCTTGTTTGACTTACTAACCCTTCTGGGTCGACAAGCCTAGTCAGACAGATTGATCTCCTTGGAGACCAAACAAGCCTTGTCTGGCTTACTAACCCTTTCGAGCCAAAAAAGCTTAGCCAGACATACTAACCACTTCTTGCCCTCTAACTATCTCAGAGCAACATCACGGTGAGTTCTCTAATAGATCTATCTGGGCATTTTGTCTAACTTACTAACCCTTTCGAGCCAACAAGCCTAGTTAGACAGATGTATCTTCCTGGGGACCAACAAGCCTTGTCCTGGCTTACACACCCACTTGGGTTAAACTGATCTAGCTAGACATACTAATCCCCCTAGGATCAATAGGCCTTGTTTGACTTACTAACCCTTTTGGGACAACAAGCCTAGCCAGACTTACCCTACTCTAGACTGAGCCACCACCATTGAATCCTTCTTCCATCTACCGTCACTCCCTCTTTCGAGAGAAGTCCTTTTGGACTACACCAAGCTTGTCTCGAAGGTATTCAAACTTTACACGAGCCAGAGGTTTAGTCAACACATTTGCTAGTTGTTCCTCTGTAGGAACACAGTTGAGCTTTACAGCTCCCTTCTGCAGCTTGTTCTTTAACATTCTCTTCTTATACATACGCAACTGCATCGTACATTCACAACTTGCATCATTCTACTTTTGTGCATCTGTAACTACATCATTCTTCTCTTGTACATCTGCAACGATATTGTACATTCACAACTTGCATCATTATTCTTTTGTGCATCTATAACTGCATCATTCTTATCCGCAACTGTATCATACATCTGCAACTTCATCATTTCTTCACTTGTAGGTGATTGCATACAATCAAGGTTACAAAAATTGAACTGGTTGACCCTGAAAATCGGACCCGGACCACAACTGGACCAAAACCGGGAAAAAAACTAGTCCACCAAAATACAAAAACTTCTTAAATTTTGAAAAATTATACATATATTCATGTGCAACCATGTGAATCCAAACCATTATACACAAATTTGCAAAAAGTGCTCTTGGTATGTGCCATATTGAGCATATTTCACTGGAACCTTCCCCACTCAACCAACTTTTAATTTTTTTTTCGTAAATTTAAAAAATAAATTGTTTAGTGTTGTTGTACAGTTATGTAAGGAACCGGTCAAAACCAGAACCGAAACCGGTCAAAACTAGACCAAAATCGGTAAAACCGGACGGTTCCGTACGGAACCGGTCAAGACTGGTTTGAGACACTAGTTTGACTCGATGAGGCCCCAAAACCGGTCGGACCGACCGGTTTTACTGGTTTCGATCCAGTTTTTGTAACACTGCATACAATCCTTCCTACAAGTCAAATACAGTTGTATGATTAGACAAATTTCGTAACATATTCATAATGACAAATTCTCATGCATAAAGATGTATATAATCATGCAACTATTTTTGTTAATGCGACTTACCCATCACTTGCATATTAGTAGTAAACTACAAATATTCTAATATGCATAATACATTCCCTGAATCTAGAAACATATCTATGTACACATCTTGAACAACTAGATATATAGGAAATGACAATTCAAATACTTATCTTTGTTTGTTTGGTAGACTACATTTTGATCTCTATCTTCTTGAATAACTAGAGTCTCTGCCAATGTGTTCAACTTCATTGTCTAATTTTGAGGACCTATTCCTATCTTGCTCATGATCGAAAATACTGAGCAAGTCTTCTTACACCACAGATCACATAGAACCGTGTCTGTGTGTCCTACCAATGCATCCCTTCTTAACCAATGATGAAATGGATAAGAGTATAATCTTCATCTTCATTGGTATAATTCTTCTGGAACATATTTCTCATTACTTGAGGAATCTTTACTTGCTTTATTCTTAGTTGCAATATATTCATCCTTGGTTGCATTGAGAGAAACACTCCACTTTCTCTAATCCCAAGAATCATCTCAAGATTCTCGAACTTTGAGATCTACCGTAGTCACTCCCTCTTAGGTAGAGCACCATCTTCCCTCTGCATTTGTATTAGGACACATTGGAGTGACAGGTAGCCTCCTCTGCTACTAGTCTTCTTTGTATCCATCTATGTCACCTGTCGAGGTCACTAGATATCAAGATCCTTCATCTCGAACTTTGTTGCAAGTTTTCCCTTGCACCCATCTATGAGCTTCTCGTCTTTTATAGGATTCTATCTTGTAGTAAAGGTTGGGATCTACATCACTTTAGTTGATCCTCAAGCTCCTCATGTAATTGTATGTGCTATCCCACGGGTGCCTACTGAGCTTGTACAAATCCTTTTGTGCATAGGTATTTCTTTATAGAGAGTCTCAAACCACATAGGTTGCTCAATATGTTCTTCTACTTTGATTACACCAACTGTCTAGTGTAATATCCACTACTGAAGAGGTGTGTCTAGCCCCTAGAGCAGCGTCTTGTCATAATCTTCTCTCTCTTTCTGATTGAAACCACGAACCTTGTTTCGTATCTTTTGATACTTTGATCTGCGGTATACTTGATCTTGTAGATCTACTTGGAAGAGTTCATAAAACTTCCCTTCATTTCTTGAACTCATATTCAAACATAATTCTGTATGATCGACTGGTACTTCTAGATCATATCATCCTTCCATTCTTCCTTCTTGGGACATTCTTTCGAAAAGTGTCCTTTCTCATCACAATTGAACTATTGAGTTGTGAGATGTCCTTCTATTCTTGGCGGGAATGTTCTATCTTCTTGTTCTTTCTATGCTTGGCATGAGTTGTTAGGGCTTGATTGCCATCTCTTCTTCTTTTGCAATCAATCAATCTTCTTCTTACGTGCATTCCTCCATATGTGATCTTCGTACTAGAACAACTCTCTGGACTGAACTTGGAAGACCATTTAAAATTGTAATTTATGCCTCTGTTTCTTTGACATTGTCTTCAACGACTTCTAATTGCTCCTTGAGATGAGATCTTCTTGTGAAGTAACATTGAATGTTTTCTGACATTGTACCTTCACATCCTTGAGTTGAGTTCTCAAGGTCATCTTTGTACATGCTATTCATTGAACATATCCTTGGGAGTCTTCAAGGATGATACATGTGAGATCCAATGGAGACAAAAATACTCATCTTTGTTTTGACTAGGTCCTTCTTTTGCTTTGCTTCGACTTCATCTCCGTCTGGATCTGTAGCTTCTTCTTTGACATAGTTCTTCATGTCATGCTTCTTCAAGTATGAGAAGCACTCTATAATTCCATTCTTAGAAGTTCTCGACTCTTTAAAGCTTGTCCTCAAGCTTGGTACTGTTTGTTATAATGATAAAAATGAGAACCTCAAATGGAAATAGAGAGGATAGAACTTACTAGTGAGACTGCTTCAACTTGATGCTTGCTTGAAGGTTCTTTTGGAAGACTGCTTCTCGTAGAATTTTTCAACTTAGGTATCTTTCAGATCTGATTGGATAGAAAGATCCACCTCCTCAAGGAAAGCTGAGCAACATACTTATTTTCCCAAAACTGTGGACGAAACTGCAAAATATTTGATGCCCTAGTTTTCTCCAGCAGCAGTGTTAGGTCAAAAATTGAAAGTCCACAAAATGAGAAACTTCTTGCATAGAAAGATGCGCCCTCCTAGCGCGAGTTTGATGGTCCTCCCTTAACTGATTGGTGGAGGGAGGTGCCCGGAACAAGAAGCCCTAGTTTTTCTCTGGTTTCTTCTACATAATTGACTGATCTTGTTTTTGCTATAGCTCTGAATTTTCTGCTCCTCAAGGTCTGAAACTTCGTCTTGAGGTAGCCTGGTCTGTCTTCTTTCCAACCCCATGAGTTAGAGCAGAATTGGATTCACCGAGTGGGACATATGCGAAGTTTCCCAAGGTGACTTATTTTAGGACTGTTCAACATAGCGAATTTGTACGGGCTGCCATGTGTCACTGTTTCACCTTTGGGGTCTAAACTTTTACCACATAAACTACAACCCATGCCCTATCTGCAACATCTTGTGAAATTTTATTTGGACCTTCCTAGCCCGAGATATAGCGATTCTCCCTAGGTCACCTGTTTAAGGCTGAATTCTGGGAGAGGCTGGAACCCTGAGTTGGAGGAATCATATCTCCTATATTTAGCGAATCTGAGGCTGAAACTTTTACACAGGGTACAATAAGATTTTATCTTCGGCCTGTCAAAGTTTCAGCTCTTGAGCCTTCTCCAATCTCGAGTTATAATGAAAATCCCAACATGACTAGTTTTTGTCTTCTAGAGTTTTCAAGCACGAAACCCTAATCTTTAGTAGTTGTAGCTGTATCAATGTTTCGGTTGCACAAAGACTTCTTTCATGGTGGCTCTAATACCATGTTAGATTTTTAATGGTTATACAAGATCTAAAACATTTAGCATCATAATATCATGACCATAAGCAAAGGATCTCTGAAAGAAAGACAAATACAGCAACACAAGAGAGCACAAAGATTTTCCTCGGGGAAGTTACAAGGGAGAAAACTCCGCAAAACTTCCTCGGTATAGAATTCTACCAAGTACAGTGTAAAAACCCTAGCAACAAGAATAGTTGCTCATCTTCCACATTAGACTCTTTCTCTCTCTCTCTCTTTCCAGCGCAATACTTGAGTGTAAGATATGTAAGAATGAGAGAGGCGCCTCCTCTATTTATATTCATTAGGTGAGTGCCTCAAATAACTAACTAGGTCGGCCAGGTTCCCTAATTAGGGCCGACCTACCTTGGGAGACTCAAAATACATTTTATATATTACTTTTGTGGGTACTATTGCCCCGACTTACAACGGAGGGTTTACCTCATGAGTCATGACTTTTACATGACCAATTACATCAAGGACATCTCCGAATGGGGAATAACATTTCCGAAGGAGAATACAACAAAAGTAGAATAGAATATCTTCTGAAGTTACAATACTTTAACACTTAAGGGATTTCATTTAGACATTATGCATTTATTTTAGGATTTCAGGATTGCAATGTTTCCACTGGGTTTTGTCATGTATGAGGGTATGGGATTGACATTTAATCAATCACATCAACCCCTTTATGTACCTTGATGTTGGTGGTGTTGATTGTTCAGATTGATGTTGGTGGTCTCAGAACCAATTTTTGAAGAATCCCTAGTTTATAGCCTATTTATTGGTGGCCTCAAAACTAGTTTTTGAAGAATCCCTAGTTTATAGCCTATTTATATATTGAAAATTTGAAGCTTTAAGGTTGATGTTATGGATACTGGACCTATGGTTGACAAATTCACTACTAGATGATTGATGAATAATAAATGATGTTATATGGTATTACGGTTTATTTCATGTTTTTATGCTTTCCATAACTAATTCAACATTCTACATGCATTTGATGACATATATGCATCAAAATATAAAAAAAATATGTTATATAAAAAATGCTTCCGAAATGCCTCCAAACCGGAAGCTTTTGAATACTTCACTTTTTGCTCCCACTTCTGCTTCCGCTTCTCGCTTTTGCTTCTGCTCCCAAGTAACACAGGATGAAACCATTATTGGCTTTGGTTCCTTTTGTGGGATTACTGTTGTATTATGGTCATAGTGTCCCTTAGAAATCCACTGCCCTGACATTTTGTTACAGCTAAGGGTTGGTGGAATTGTCTCAATGCTCTTTTTATTTGACAAGATGGGTGTGCTTCCCTCCTTGGGCAAAGTATGATTCAATGGGACGAAATTGGTATGAAAAATGCTCAGGTGGGTTCTGTTGTCCGTCGATTGCACACCATCAGCAGAAACTTTCCGAATGCTGTCTCCTCACTTGAGAAAGTGGGAGAGGTGTGACCTTGGGGGCAAGCACAGAGCTAGGTACTGTCACCTACTCCTAGCTCTTCCGTTTAGGCTAACTCCTAACGAAGCCAAGGGGGGTAGTCCCTACAAAAGAGTTTCTATGGCTCTTAAGTTGTTTTAAGTGTTTCTAACGGCTACAGATGCGGATGGGTGTTTTTTAGGAGTTTGTTATGATGAACGAAGATTGCATATTAGATAACTGAAAAATAAACATGAGACAAAAGAGCAATCCACGTTGCTATGATAAGACTTAGAAGATAAACAATATGTTGAGAACTCACGAAATAATATAGCATTCAAAGATATAAACTTTACTCAAAATATCTAATGGACAAATGGCCCAGATTATCAATAATGCATAAAAGAACGGACCGGTGCCTTATGGAGTCAACTTATCAGAAATGCTTAAGCGTACTGAGGATGTGAGTCTCAAAATAGTGCCAATGAATGTTTATTGCGATTAGTCTTGGTTCATTTTAAAGTGTTTTAATGGTCTTGTTTAAGGTTTCAACGAAAGGTATCAAGAGACCAACCGGGAAAGTCTTCCGAGTTACTTCGTTCGAGACATGACGGCCCGCCCAGTATCTCGGGCTGGTTTCGCAAAGATTGACTAGCTAGCCGAGACTCTAGCCAGCAGTGAGTTCCGGTGCCCTTACCAGGAATGACTTGAGAAACTTTCTACAACGCCGGTGCGTTGGTTATGGGAAATTTTTGTAGTTGTGTTGATATTGCGATCTTAGCAAGTCCGTTCACCGTTTTGAGTACGAGCCCAACTATGAAGTCGACAGAGCATAATAGGTGAAGGATAATCAACGAAGTAAATTAATTAGGGGAATGTGAGTTGCAAAATTTTATTAAAGAATTAATTAAAACTCTCCGACAGAGAGCGCTCTTGACTTTGTCTTATGACAGAAGTTCAAGAGTCTTAGCTAAACTATATGCTTGATGCAAGGAAATGCAGTGGGAATGCTCTCCGATAGAGAGTGCTCTTGACTTGGGTTCCAGCAAGTTCAAGAGTCTTAGAAATTAATTAGTTAAATTACAATGAAGCAAAAGTGCATGAAATAAAAATTAAAAAATTAAAAAATCTAAAATTAATTTTTTTTCGGAATTTTTTCTGAGGGTCCTAGTGACTTAGGACATGACCATAGTCTATTCTAATAATGTTTAGTAGGTTTATACATACTCAGTTGGGCTCTAATAACCCCCCAAGGCCCAGAATTCAAAATCGGGCATTCCAACTTTGGAGGAAGCGGGAGAAAACCTCGTCGATTATAGTCGGCTATAGGCAAAGCATAATTGACAAGGGCAAAAAAGTCCCTGGAATACTTTAGTTGAAATTCTAGGTCTTAGGAGACCGAACCACTCAAAACACCCTACTAGCACATTTTATTACAAACCCCGCGGGGCCATGGTCATAATTACTGAAAATAAAAACTGACTAGCGAAAACTGGCTCGGCACAAAGGGCGGATCATCTGATACATTGGAACACAAACATTCATCATGTTTGTCAAATGGCGGCTTTTCAGATAATCCAACTATGGTACAAATAAGCTGGTAACAGGTTCTAAACTTCTAAGTACTGATGTTAGCACCTATGAATTTAAGTATGAGATATTCTTGTGGCCAACCATACAAGAGTTGCACTTTCACCACGCCATGACCTGAAGGCTTAAAGGTCTGCACCTACACCCTTAACACCCCAGAAAATTTCTCAAGGATTTCTCAATTTGCTTAGGTGCCAATGTCTTCATGTTTGCTTATTATAGTGGTTGTGATGAGAAGAGTACAAGTATTGCAAATGCTCTCTGTTTCATCTTGTTTTAATCTTGCTGTCTAGTTTTTCTTTTAGATGAGTGATTCTTACATGGGATTTTTTGAGTATATACTTTTGGAAACATTTGTTGTTATACCACTATATTGGAAAATTGAATGTATTGTTTGTATAACTTTTTAGTTTTTTTGTAATTGGTATTAGTCTGATTCATAATTATATGTTGATAAATTGATGTAAAGTAAATCTTGACATGCAATATCACTGATTTTTTTTCTGCAGACAAAGATTCAAGTGGAACAATAGATTTGGAAGAATTGAAGGAGTGTTTCCGTGAATTGCAAGTTTCTTTTACAGATGAGGAAATAACAGAACTGCACCAGATTTGTGATATGGATGAAAGTAAAGGAATTGAGTTCAAGGAGTTTATTGTCTTACTTTGTCTTGTATATATTCTGTGGGAGCCTACCAATCCTAATTCTGTATCCTTAAAATGATCTCATGGAAGGGACACTTTTACAGCATAAAGTAGGTGATAAATTGATAACTAAATTGAATACAAGGTACCGTTCCAATTTGCTAGTGCTTTGCTTTTGCTTTGAAAACTTGAGAGTTGAACCTCTTTTAGCATTCATCTCATATTCTGATGTAATCAATTTTCAAACTTAATATTACACAATGATAATGTAGAGCTTTGTATTTTCCCTTATGTGGTCCATATTTATTCAGTGATATCTACTTGGAGCTTTGCTTTCTACAGATTTCTTTGACATAGACCCATCAGAAATCACGAATTGGGTTGCCACACCTTGAGGCAACTTTTGATTCTATTATTGATACGTTCAGATTCTTTGACAAAGATGGTGATGGTTATGTTAGCAAGAAAGAGATAGTCCACGCTCTAAATCAAGCTTCCCCAGGTGGAAGAGCTGCAGATCGGATTGGCATCAAAAGATTTGGTACGTAATATCCTCATGCATTGTCCCTTTTAAGTTTTATGTATTCTTAGAAATTGATCATCAATATTTTAATTTGATATTTTGCAAAAACATAATGAATGGTGGTATTCATTGTAAACTTCGAAATTTTGAATTCTCTGGTTTTATAATAGAATTCTGATCGTTAAAGAAAAAGAAAAGTTGCAGTGACAGAAAACAAAGAGAGAAAGAGAGACAGAAAAAATGTACTCAATAAAATATGTAGCTATGCAGCTCTGCATTGTATTTCACACAATGTGGGATAGCTTAAATATTTAGCTTCCCAAGGAATTTGAAAGCCACCTTATTTATAAACAAATCAAATCAAATTGCCAGTGGGTTGGATGTCCAGTGGTACCATTTTCAACGCTCCGTCTGCTGTTAATCATCCAACCAGTGAGAGCTCTGTCACAGCAAATCTCCATCATAAAAAAACAAAACTACCAATACATCTTTAGCATTGATGGATTTTCCAACACAAACAACATATCCTATTCCACCAACATTGCGTGCACCTCTTCTAGCCAAAGCCCTCACATGTGCCCACAATAGGTTCACCATACCTTCCACCGGGTGAAGCAAAGATTTGCAGTTTGGCCCCAACTGCAAAACTTACCTAAGCTAAACTGTTAGGCACTCAATATGGTTTTCAATACTTCACACTTTAGGCCAATTCTTAAGACCAAGGGGGAGTCCCTTGATTTCGGTGATGATATCTGCAATTGCTTAAACAACACACAAACACCTTTCCCAAGAAAAATCTCAGTGAAGATCAATGTCTTATGGAGTCAAAATAATAAAGCAATGATAACATTAAGTGAGAGGTAGGAGTTACATCACTTTATCACATATCCCAATAAAGTTAATTTCAATATGCTACTGTTGTTATAAGTTTGCAAAAGTTAAATTATTTCAGAAAACTTGGTATAAATCAATCACAATGATGGCAACTTATCATATGATATGTACTCTGTATGGTAGGGCAAGGGGCAAGCCTCTGGAGCTAAGTTGCACGAAACGGGGAAACAGGGACGCATAGGAAACATTACCCCCCTATATTTAGGAAATGGGGAAACGCGATATATATATATATATGACATTAAAATTGAATGTGAAATCTAAAATGATTTAGAGATTAAATCCAACAAAATTAGAAATCATAGTCATAGTCATACTGTTGGAATATAATCCGTTGGGATTATATTTTGTAAATAAATAAAGGAAAATGAATAGGAAGCTGAAAAGGCTGGGCAGAAGATGAAACTGAACCAGCATTTGTAAATGTATAAATATATGCATTAGCTATGGAATAGAAATGAATCGGGAGTTATACCTATCAGTGGTATCAGAGCTTGGCTGTCTGCCATAACTCCTGCTGTTAAGTTTCAGTCCTGGCAGCCTGTATGCTTGCCAGTCTGCACACCTACCTGCCTGTTACCAGTATGCTCATTCATCTGCCCGTCCCTCAGTCTGCTTTGCTTGGAGTTGAACGTTCTGCTTTTGGCGTTACTCCTCCACGATACAACACACTCTCTGTCGCTGCATGTTCATTCATTTGGCCCATTTCTCTTGAGGAACGTTTCTGAGATTGAGTGTCGAGACCTTCTCCACCTGCGGTCGATTTCCTTTTGTGTTGTGGTCTGTGAATATCTGCGTGCCACTGTGCCATATTCTCTGAGCGCATATTTCATCGACTAAACCCTAATTTTCTGTGTTGGAGTCTGCCCTCCAGGAGTGCGTTTCTCCTCTCTCGTATTACTCGGAAGAAACCCTAATTTTTGAACTACCTCACAATTAGGAAAAATGTAGCTATCATCTTTGGGTTCTATCTAAAGTTTGGGATGTGGATCGAGCTCGCTGAGTCACTCGACTAGCTGCTGCAAGTTTGTGCTTGGAATCTCTACTGGAGACTGTTATATATCTTTGCGTCTTTGTGCTACTCCGTGGAATATTGTGGCATGTGTTACTTCATTGAAGAGTAAATACTCTTCATATCCTCCATCGTCACTACTGCGTGGAGCATGACTGCTCTTGTATTATGTGCGTTGAAATGGTGTCAAAACACTCTTCTGATGCTGCAATTTATTTGAATGGTGTGGCTGCATAGGATCACGCCTTCTTATTTGCATGAAGTACTGCTGCGAATTCAAGGAGCCGCGACCTCTCATCTCATTGCTATGTTGGTGTGAATTTAATTTATTTCTTGCTGCGACTGAAGACCAGCGTGAAGACTGTTGAAGACTGCTGCCTACGTTGAAGACTGCTCTGAGTGAACACGTTGGAGACCACTGCGTGAAGAGTAAACCTGCTCTGAAGATAATCAGAATTGCGTAGAGCTGCCTGCGTGGAGCTGCCTGCTGTATGGTGTGCCCACACTTTCACTACATTGAAGTAACTATTGAGATCGTTCATGGAGATTCTTGGGTGTTGCGACATCCAAATGCAGTTGCATCTCAACATTGAAGTTGGGAATCGTTAGCTGTGAAGGCAACTCCACCTGCTCTCTTACATTCACGCGGAGGTAAATTTTTTTGGTTGAAATGGACCGTGACTGATATATATTGTGACTGATATATATCATACATTGAAGAATCTTGTGGAAGATATATGTTGTTTTGTTGGTGTTGATTGCATTGAGACTGCTCGTGCAATTGGGAATATTGCCACTGTGCAATTATTCTGCTGCTGCAACTAGAAGTACTGCATCGAGCTCCAAACCATTGTTGCGACCATGTGTTGACGACTTGAAAGTGTTGAGAACTCATTTGTGTGAGTGCTACTACAAGTCTGTTACAAGAGACTTTGTTGTTGTATTATTGTGAAGATTTTAAATGTAATGTTTATATAATAACACTCTAGAACAAATGATATAGAGCAGTTGAGGTAGATCATCAATGATATAATGATATAGAGCTATTGAATTATTTTGATAAGCTGCAAAATTATTTGTATAGGCTGCAGACTCATATTGTAATTTGTAAAGGAGCAGGAATCTAAACCTGCATCCCATATCTTTTTCCAAGTATTCTGTAAGTTGCGGATTCCAAAGTGAAGATGCACTCTTTGGCATCTGTAGTTGGTGCCACTCTCTCTGGCAAAGAGAGAGGCAGAGAAAGAAGAAACTTCAGAGGTAGAGGAGGCAGAAACAACTCCAGAAAAAGATTAGATTTGCAATGCAAGCGTTGTGGAAAGACTGGACACACATCAGATCAGTGTTGGGCTTCGTGGGACTCCATCAAAGACAGACATAACCAGAAGAAAGATGACCAAGATACTAGTAAATCTTCTGATTCTGCTCATTGCATCATTGCACATTGTAATCTTGGAATTAATGAAATGACTTCACTTTCATCTTACAAAGATTGTTGGCTGCTTGATACTGGTGCAACATCACACATGACTTTTAGAAAACACTGTTTTGAAGAACTTAATGAAACAATAAATGGCATAGTGTACTTTGCAGATAAGTCAAGTCTTAAACCAAAGGGAATGGGCACCATTCGACTGAAGATGCCTGGATTCCCTGATTTCTTGTTGAAGAATGTTCTTTATCTTCCAGAGTTGCAGAGAAGCCTGCTGTCCTTGGTGGAGATTCGACAGCAAGGCCATTCCATCCACATGTTTGATGGAATTGTAGAAATAAGAAAGTCCTTTGACAACCAAGTCATCATGACTGGATACGAAGATGGGAAGCTGCTGAAGCTAAAGGGTTCATCTGCAAAAGTTCAGAACTATGCCTACCTCTCTAAGCATGGAGAAGGTAATTTGTCATCAAGTTTATTGTGGCATGCAAGATTTGGTCATTTGAATTATAACAGTCTTCGTTTGTTGAGAAAGAATGGTGTATTTGGTTTGCCCACCATTCCCAAAGAGAAGAACAAATGTGATGCATGTATATTAGGGAAACACAGTAAGTTGCCATTCCATGAATCTAATTTCAGAGCAAGTAAA
>LPNX011047672.1:1299388-1356909 GCA_001517045.1 Pseudotsuga menziesii | reverse complement strand
ACTTCTGGATACACTATGAGTCTTGGATCAGCAGCTGTCTCATGGAGATCACGTAAACAGTCAGTTCCGGCAGATTCAACAACAGAAGCAGAATATGTGGCTGCAGCTGAAGCAATAAAAGAAATAGTATGGCTCAGGAAGATACTTGAAGATTTGCAAGAAAAATAAGAGAAATCCACTCCATTATTAATTGACAATACCTCTGCAATCAAGCTCGCTAACAATCCTAGATTCCATGATCGAACTTAACACATCAACACAAAGTATCATTTGATTCGACATCATGTAGAGGCCAAGACAGTCCATCTTCGACATTGTTCCACAAATGATCAAGTTGCAGACGTCTTCACCAAAGCGCTTGGACGAGAAAAGTTTGAAAGATTTAGAAACATGCTCGGACTTACTAACACCCCTTCGGATTAAGGGGGGGGGGATTGTTGGAATATAATCCGTCGCGATTATATTTTGTAAATAAATAAAGGAAAATGAATAGGAAGCTGAAAAGGCTGGGCGGAAGATGAAACTGAACCAGCATTTGTAAATGTATAAATATATGCATTAGCTATGGAATAGAAATGAATCGGGAGTTATACCTATCACATACAATGATACATGTAACATCACATTTTAGTAGTAATATCCAAAAACAACACATTTTACCCATAGATGATTCCATAATGCAAGTGGAAATAGCCAAAAACACCTTGATATATGAGGCTAGTACATATATATCCAAAATCAACCTTTATATATGAGGCTACAAGTACAATGCTACATCAACATGAACAATGAACATATAAAGAAAACATGTGCTCAAGCCCAAAGACTAATAGTCATCATCTCGTGTTCATCTTCATACTCTTGAAAAATAGAACAAGAAGCATGCCCAATAGTGGATTGGTGACTGGAAGAGGAATGGCCAACTCCATTGCTAGGTTTCTCAATATTCAGGGCAGCAAGAGAGATGTCCAAGTCAAAGGATTCCGGATCCACATCCCATTCTTTAGAAGGCCCACTGCTATATTCCGGATCCCTATGAGATGCAAGGCGAAGATTGGAGTGCACATAAACAAGATCCTCAGCCTCTTGTGAATCCAACCTGTTGTGCTTCATAGAATGAATAAAACCATAGGTGCTCCAATTTCTTTCTGCCGATGGAGAGCTTGCCACTTGGTAAAGAATACGAATGACAAGTGTTTGCAAATGCACACCATTTGCTCCATGACAAATCCACCACCTAACTGAACTCATGGTGCTTCTCTCATCTAAAGGTGATATATCTAAATAATCATCCAATCCTGCAGTAACACTAGCAAATTCTTCCTTCATCTCCTTGTGTAGATGAGTTGGAAACATTCTGATAAGGGCTTTTTTCACTCCATCAACCACCTCTCTATCTTGATGGGGTGCCTTCCTCTTCCCATTGCTTTGAGCAATGAGTTGTTCACCATAAAATATTGGGTTCAAGGCATGTGCTAAAGTGTGCAATGGAGTGTTGAAACCGTTCCACCTGTCAACCATGATTTTTTGTACCAAATCAACAAAACCAACATCAACAAATAAAAATTGAGGAGACTCCTACAAAATGATTTCCATAGTCTTCTCAACCATGGTATCCATGCCATCGTATACCTCTCCCAAGAAAGGTTGGTTTGCGTCAACGCTTCAAAGAAGCACAAATGCATGGGTTGTGAACTTGAGCAAGAAATCTATCTTGCTCCAACACTCCTCATCAAGGCACAATCTACGTACCATAGTTCCTCCCTCTGAATTTGCCTGTCTCCACTCAGCACAAAGTTGACTCATCACCATAGAAACTAATGGTTGCTTAGCCTTAACAACGCGGTGCAAGTTCAACATGATGAAGTGGGAGGCATATATTGTCTCAATAACTTTCAACAACTCCAATTTGTAGTACTCTCAAAATATGGCTTGAGATTGGTGGTGGTTGGTGATGAATTTAACTATCTCCCTTGCTTTCCCTGTGAGTTCCTTGATCCATGGAATTTTATTGTCAATCTCTTCTAAGATTAGATTTAGATTATAGACAATGCAAGGTGTCCAAAAAATGTGATCAAACCTGCTCTCAACAATTAAACTTGCAGCTTTGCAAACTGGTGCATTATCTGTGATAACTTGCATCACCTTATTAGGCCCTATTTGCTCAATTGCTTTGATTAGAACATTAGCAATGAACTGAGCATCTTTTACCTCCCCTGAACGATCTTCGACCTTTATAAATGTTGCTCCTTTTGGTGAAGTGGCAATGATGGTTATCAATGGCCTACGCCTGGTATCTGTCCATCCATATAAGGCTATGGTAACCCCAGAGCTACTCCATGAAGCATAAATCGGTGCTAAGATATCCTCCTTCAACTTCTCCTTTGAGTTACTTTATCCATGGAACTTTATTGTCAATCTCTTCTAAGATTAGATTTAGATTATGGACAATGCAAGGTGTCCAAAAAATGTGACCAAACTTGTTCTCAACAATTAAACCTGCAGCTTTGCAAACTGGTGCATTATCTGTGATAACTTGCACCACCTTATTAGGCCCTATTTGCTCAATTGCTTTGATTAGAACATTAGCAATGAACTGAGCATCTTTTACCTCCCCTGAACGATCTTCGACCTTTAGAAACATTGCTCCTTTTGGTGAAGTGGCAATGATGGTTATCAATGGCCTACATTTGGTATCTGTCCATACATCTAAGGCTATGGTAACCCCAGAGCTACTCCATGAAGCACAAATTGGTGCTAAGATATCCTCCACAAGCTCCTTCTTCTTTCTTAGGAGATTAGTTTGGATTGTTTCATTGTTTGCCCCCATGTACCTTGTAGGAGCTGTGTTAATTGCTTGCACGAGATCATGCCAATCAGGAGACTGAACCACATTGAAAGGTATCCCACAAGCATAGATGGCCCTAGCCACCCTTGTGTCGGCTTCTTCTCTTCCTTGAACATTCACCATTTTGGCTATTCTGCTTTCTTGAATTGAGGGAGTCCCTTTGGTATGTTTTGATGTTTGTACTGCTTGTCGAGATGCTTTCCTCTTCCTTGCCTCAAGCAGAATCCTTGGCTCTGTGTTTGGAGGTTGAATGGAAGCATTAGAAAGCTGGTCACGTCTTTTTTTAAGCTTGTTAGCCTCTTCTTGCTCAACTTCATACTTCTTCCTCTCACTTGGGTCACATGTTTTTGGGCAACCTTCAACACCCTTTCCTGTGTCATGCAAGAAATGCCCTCATTCTTGGGTAGGAACACGTATACTGAGATTTGTAGATAGTACATCGCCATTCCCATGAACCACCACATCCAAATCTTGAAAGAGGATAGTATTCAGCCCTCTTGTTGGAATTAGGGGCTGAAGCAGGAACTTGGTTGGAAGCCATTGCAGCTGCAAATTAAAAAAAAAAATATCAGCCATAAAAAAAAGGATATGTGAAGCATAATCCATGAGAAAAAGAAAACAAAATCAATAGCAAATGACTTCAATAGAGCATGCTTCTCACCACAAAGTGTTCCTATAGGTGAAGCTGCTCCACAACACTAAGATTGCTGCTCCAAAACACTGTTGTCTCTTCTATAAAAACGAAATCGCTGAGCCACTCAATACTGTTGTCTCCAATTGCTGAGCCACTCACTCTATGTCTGTGCCAATCTACGAGGCAATTGCTGAGCCACTGTTTCCAAGTCCAATCTTTGCTCTATACGGCTATCTCCAATCGCTCTCTCACACTCCAATTGTTGAGCCGAATATGGTGTGAGGAAGAAAGACGCTGATGTGTTTTTTATAATGCTTGGATGGACTCTAGAAGCTTCCGGAAATTAGCTTAGATGTGAAGTTCCTAAACCCCTAGCCGATTAATCCGAAGTTCATAAAAAAAACTTTGTCCAAGTGTTGACGGGCTTGCAAGAAGAAAACGTGGGCTTGGAGAGAAAAACGATTTGGAAAAACATTTCAGTCTTGAGGAATCTTATTTCCTTAGTTTGAAACACATTTCAGTCTTGAGGTAACTCGTTTCGTTAGTTTGAAACACGTTTCTTTGGTGTTCCTTATGCGTTTTAGTGTTTCCGTACATCAATGTGTAGGGAACCGGGGGGGGGGGGCACGTTTCCTGCAACTTAGATTTGGAGGGTGAAGAGAAACACTAAATCAGATCTGTTATGTACCCTAGAATAATGCCTAAATAGATGGTGGTCCTGCTATACACATTTCCAATAGGTGTCCAACCCCCCAATGGTTAATCTATGGCCCAAATCCTTGTTTTCTAGGCCTTCAAATTTGGCTGAAATGATGAATATATCTGCTGTACTTGCAATAACAGATATGCAAAACAAAACTCTATCAAGCACATGTTATCGAGAACCTCACAAGTCAACCACTAGATCGAAGCGCCCCTGAAGATTCACCATTAAATTGCCTAGGGCACACTTTTCTGTTCGAACATAGATTCCAAATTTTGAATATTTTTGAGATATGAATTTTCCTTATTATATTTTTGGTATTTTTACAATATATAAACAACAACATCTTGATAAAAAAGAGAAGAGAAGGGGTTTTGACCATAGTCCTCAACCTTAGGGAAATTAGAGATCGAGGTCAATGTCCCTACTCAATTTGGCTATTCAAGATTTATCAACTAAGGCAAAGGCTAGTAACCTGATACTAGGTCGAAGTAGCCAAACCCTAATTAGGGCAAACAATGAATTCCAAGGTCCACAGTGGAGAGGAAAGTCTCCTTAACCATGTGTTATTACAACTATTCTTCAGATCAATCTTGCAAGATAGGATACTTTAGAAATTCCACCATTCAACCTTCATCACAAAAAAAGCTTGCCAAAGAGGGAGTTGTGCATCACTAGAAGCTCCACTATACCAAGATAAAGAGAAAAAAACACATAATTAGAATCCTTGTCTTCGTTTTCAAATGAATGCTAGGAGCTTTAATTTATATGAGGCGTCTTAGTTTTTTCTAACTTTAGAGCCTACCTTACTAAAAAGTAAAATACTTAAATTTAGGCTTTGTCACCCACAAGTGGGGGACTAAACCACAAAAGATAAAAATAATGATAAAATGATGGAGATGGATTCATCCAAGTGAAGTGATGAGCCGAAGGAGGATGTCATGCCCCAACTAACCCCAACGATGTAGAAGATCCTTCAAGGTCCGCCCCTTTAGCAAGGTAATGAAGAAGATGATGTCTGTTGAAATTTAAGGGTTAGCAGTGTTTTAACACAAGTAATAAACTTAAATGCATGAACATATAAATTCAGATTCAGAATAGTGTTGCTTAATAATATTTAAACTGTAATAAAAGAAAACAACATAATTTTCATCTCTTTCAACTTAAAGATCTGCTGGTCACTGCGTTAACTTTAACACTCTACTAGTCACTGCGTTAAAGTTGGTCATTGAGATGTTTCACCAAATGCCATGTACAGAAAATAAATAAATAATGCGCAGGAGATATAGCATTAAAGAATCATAACCATTATTTGGATCCGCCTTATACTCAGATAGTTCTGAATTTGATCTTGTCACCGAAGGGACAAGTCAAACTGAGTAAACATGTTACGTACCTTGAGAGAGAGAGTTTAGGTAGAAGTGAATAGCCCTCAGATTCTCCAATCAAAATAGCAGTGCAGTCACACTGACACACAATCATTCTGTTGATAAAGACTTACATAGTCAAGCTCACGTGATCAGGAACGAAATCAAAGGTGTGAGATCAAGCTGATATGTTCATAACCAAGATAGGATGGAAACCACAGTTAAGAAAAAAAACGCACTGGTGTGTGCACAGTCACGGTGGAGGACAAGATGCAGAAGAGTGTTTTTACATGAAGCTAGGATAAACTGTGAGCTGGCCTAGTTACCCGCGAAGCAGGGGAGTTGCGTAGACAACCTCGGCGGACAAAGTTATGGTGAAGCAGCCGCAGCTAGGATGGATCCGTCAGACAGGGCAGTCGGCAACAGAACTATGGGTAGCCGACAGACAAAAAGGAACCATTGGATGAGCAACTGACAGACAGGAAGGAACCGATAGACAGGGTCACGCAGGGAGAAGCTGATAGATGAAATGCAATCGACGGACAAGCATCCGACAAACAAGAAGGAACCTGAAGATAAGTACACGCTGGGAGGAGCCGACAGATGGTGAAACCAGATCCTGTAGCAGAGTCACGGGATGAACATCGGAACAAATAGGGAACCGTCAGAGATCTGTGGGAGAGAAGCCACGAGGGATGAGACCAAAAACAAAACTGGTCAGCTGCAGCAGTCGCAAGGCCAGTCTCGTGGGCCAAGCAGTCAGAGACAACAGGATGATAACATCCGTGGAGGTAGGTGAGTAAATAAGGAATAAAATATCTTTATTTTATAAGGTTAAGATTCACGTTAAGATAGTGCTAAGGGTCCAAAATAAAACATAAAGTGGCCTAATAAAATATAATCATAAAATAATCATAAAGTAAAGTATCCCATGGTCCTTTAATAAATTCATAATAAGGTCAAAAATAAAAGAGGTCCAATCATAAAGTAAATAGTCCAAAGACCACAGGTGGGTCAAAAGTCCTTCAATAAAACATTAAATGACCATAACAATAAATGGTCCAATGCCGTTTAATAAAATCATAAGATAAATACACTTAGGATAAAATCCATAAAGTAGAAGTCATCATAATCAAAGGTATACACGAGTAAGAGTGTCGGGACCAAGTAAGGTAAAGGACCAAGTGTCAGCCAAGAGGGTCACAACAACCCACAGGATAAGATGGACCATAACATGTTGACGTATTTGTAACTTCGGAATGTATTCACCTGTATATTTTATATTGTATTTCATTGTACCTCGACGAAGATGTTTGTTCCTTCGATCGAGAGAGTCATTAATATAATAAAGTCATGTAAACTCATTGAGGTTAACCCTCCGTTGTAAGTCGGGGCAATAGTCCCCATAGTTGAGGGGTATTAGGGTTATTAGACTCTCCTAGTGAGGTCGGCCCTATAGAGTAATTGTCAAGTGGAAAACTAGTATAAATAGAGAGTGAGACTCTCTATTTGAAACACACACTCACTCAACTGTAGCGCTTGAGTGAGAGAGAAGGAGCTCCAACAAGTGAGAGAGAGAACAACTGTCGGAGATCATCTTTGTGTTTTTGGTTTTACTTTTGTTATTGGTGCTCATTCTATCTCTAAGGAAGTTGCCGCGTTTTCTCCTTTATGGTTTCCCCAAGGAAAACTCCTTGTGTCTCTTGTCTTTTGTGATTATTGCTGTGCATGTTATTCTCTCAGATAAGATCCTAGATCATATTGATTAAATGATAAAAATCTAACATGCTATCAGAGCTAACCTGAGAAGAAGACACTATGCAGCTGCAGAAGCTAGGGCTTCTTACTTTTTGGGTCTCTCTCCCGAGATCATCAGCAAAAGGAGGCTAGGTTAACTCTTCATTGAAGGGCGCATCTTTCTGTCGAAGTAGAATCTGATTTCGAGCATTTTTCAGTTTTTGACCTGTCACTGTTGCGGGAAATTAGGGATTTTCACAAAAGAGGAATTTTTGAGTGAGCCCAACATAGGATTGCTCTCTCAAAATCGAAATTTAGAGACCAAGATCGAAGTTTTTGGTTGGGTAGAACCAATGTCACAGGGTTCGCCGAACCTAAACCTTTAGGTTCGAAGTTTGACGGACCTTAAAAACAATTCGAAAATTCGTTAAGGTTCATTAGGTTCGACGGCTCGTTTTCGACAGAGGGTTTCAACCAAGCAGATGGTTGCAACTGCGTGAGTCTCTGTGTGATAGACGAGCCCGCGATAGTGAGTCCGCGACCGTCCGTGAAGGGGTTTCAACTTGCGACTGCGTGAGTCTCTGTGTGTCTGCGTGGGCCCGCGACCATCCGTGAGTGAGAGTCCGCCACTCTCCAGCTCTAGTGGGCAGGTTCTAGTCTCAAAGGCAACAGATTAGGACTTCATTCGTGAGCCCAACATAGGATTGCTCTCTCAAAATCGAAATTTAGAGACCAAGATCGAAGTTTTTGGTTGGGTAGAACCAATGTCACAGGGTTCGCCGAACCTAAACCTTTAGGTTTGAAGTTCGACGGACCTTAAAAACAATTCGAAAATTCGTTAAGGTTCGTTAGGTTCGACGGCTCGTTTTCGATAGAGGGTTTCAACCAAGCAGATGGTTGCAACTGCGTGAGTCTCTGTGTGATAGACAAGCCCGCGATAGTGAGTCCGCGACCGTCCGTGAAGGGGTTTCAACTTGCGACTGCGTGAGTCTCTGTGTGTTTGCGTGGGCCCGCGACCATCCGTGAGTGAGAGTCCGCCACTCTCCAGCTCTAGTGGGCAGGTTCTAGTCTCAAAGGCAACAGATGAGGACTTCATCCGTAGAGCAATAGTTTATTTTTTTTAATGTTTTTTTTGTTATAACTTTTAACTATAGTTTATTTTTTATGTTTTATATTATAATTTTTTTAAAATTTTATGTAATATTTTTTAACTATAGTTTATTTTTAATGTTTTTTTATATGTTTTATATTATAATTTATAATATAGTTATAGTATGTATATATTAAGTTTTAATCATTATGTAGTTAAAGTATAATTTATAATTATAATTAGTTATAGTTGTATATATAGTTTATTTTCAAATGTTTTATATATATATATATATAAAATGTACATAGACGAACTTTATGTCGAACCTCATCCGAACCCGATCGAAAAATTCGAACCCGAATCGAACCTAAAGGTCGCTGAACCCGAATTCGAACCCGAACCTTGTGACATTGGGTAGAACTCCAAGAAAGTCAAACCCTAATTTGACCATGGACCAGAAAATCAGCACTGCAAAAGATAAGCTCTAGATCCAGTTTCGATATCTCAAATTGGTAAGATCTAAATCTTTTGTATTTCCATCTGAGGTTTTCATTAAAGATGTCTCATCACACCAAGCTTGATGAAAAGCTTGAAGGAGCCGAAAACTTTCGAGCATGGAAGTATAGGATCTCACTGATTTTTGAAGAAAATGAATTGGACACCTACATAAGTGGAGAGGTTCCAGTTCCAGAGGGAGATGAGGCTAAAGCCTTACACAAGAAGAACTTGGTCAAGGCCAAGAGGATTATTGCTAATTCTATCAAGGATCACCTTATACCACAAGTGTCTTCCCTAAAGACACCTAAAGAGATGTTTGATTCCTTGACCAAGCTATTTGAAGGGAAGAATATAAATCAGAAGATGACTTTGAGAAATCAATTGAAGAATGTGAAGATCCAGAATGCAGAGACCATACAGTCATACTTTACATTACAGGGGTTTCTCACATCAAAGAACAACTTGAAGCAGTGGAAGAAGTAGAGAATGGAGAAATTGTGATGACCACCTTGAATGGTCTCCCTAAGTCATGGGACTCCTTCATTCAAGGGATTTGTTCTAGAAGAAAGCTAATCACTTTCAGTAGACTGTGGGAGGAATGCTCACAAGAAGAAGCTCGGATAGTAGCTTGAGAAGAAAAAATGGGAAATGAAGATCAAGCTCTCACAGTACACACCAAGAAAATCAGAAGGAACTACCATCATCCCAAAGGTAAGCATTCTCACCAGAAAGATAACCCTAGAAGATCTAGCAGAGATCTATCAAAATTCAGATGCTATACATGTGATGAGAAAGGACACTTCGCTAGAGATTGTCCTAGAAATAAAGGTGGCTCTCACAAGAAGAAAGGCAACAAAATAAGACATCATGCTCACACTGCAGAGGATGATGAACCTCCCAGAAAGAGAGTCAAAGAAGAAAGTGAAGATTCTTCAAGTGATGAAGAGTATGTTTTGATTTCTGCCTTCACGGGAACTGTTTCACATGGAAGCAATGATTGGCTCATAGATAGCGGGATTCAAAGAATCCTTTGTGAATCTATCCGAACATGAATCACCCCACAAAGTGAAACTTGGGGATGACTACCAGTATCCCATAAAAGGTAGTGGTGAATCCTCCTATAAGCTAGACTCTGGAAAGTCTATGAAGATGAAGGATATCTTGTTTGTACTAGGACTACAAAAGAATCTCCTCTCTATATCTGCATTGGATGCAAAAGGCATGAGGGTTGCATTTGTAGATGGCCAAGTCCTTATGTGGCCAAAGGGAAAGACTATAGATGATGCAGTAGTGATTGGAGAGCAAGAGGGAGGCTTATACAAATTAAAGGGCCAACCAGAACAAGCTTTGGTCCATGACTCAGTAGAGCCAAGTGAACTTTGGCATAGAAAGCTTGTACATGTGCACTATAGGGCACTACCACTTACAATCAAAGTTGTTGAAGGTCTTCCAGAAATACAGGCAAAGCATTTCCAGAAATACATGAAAGAACACAAAGAAGACATTTCCAAGTAGTGAGAGCAAGGCAAAATGAATCTTGGAAATCTTTCACTCCAATGTCATCCAACTCATTAAGTGGGTATGTATATTATGTTTCTTTCATTGATGATTTTTTTAGGAAGACAGAGATATATTTTTTGAAAAGCAAGGATGAAGGTTTCAACAAGTTCAAGGAGTTCAAAGCCTTGATCGAGAACCACACAGAAGAAAATCAAGACCTTTCGATCAGACAATGGAAGAGAATTCACATCAGAAGAATTCAAGGAATTATGCAGAGAGTCAGAGATTAAGAGGGAGTTGACCACTCCATAGAATCTACAACAGAATGGGGTTGCAAAAAGGAAGAATAGAACGATTATGGAAGCATCAAAGGCAATGCTTCATGATCAAGATCTCCCTATGCGTCTATGGGCAGAAGCTGCTAGGACAACTGTGTATGTACAAAATCGTACTCTGCATAGAGTACTTGAGAACACGACACCATAAGAAGTCTTCTCCGGCAAGAAACCAGAAGTCAGCCATCTTAGAATATTTGGCTGTCCAGTGTATATACACATATTGAAAGAAAAGAGGACGAAGTTAGATCCTTCAGGAAAGAAGGGTATATTTGTGGGATATAGTGAAAGCTCAAAAGCTTATAGAATATATTTCCCAGGATTCAAGAAGATCGACATCAGCAGGGACGTGACATTTGACGAAGACTCAGCTTACAACAAATCCAGAAAAAGACCTATTGCAGAACTTGAAGAAACACAAGTACCCAGGATTCGAGATACAACTATGAACGAAGCAACTCCAGAAGAAGATCGAGAAATGGAAGAACCTTAGGAACCTGTAGATCCACCCCAAGAGAAGAATCCTTACAAGAGGAAACCAACATGGGTACGAGAGGCTATCCAAGGTGCAGAAAGATATGGGGCTCCAGATGGAATGCACTGAGAAAGGAAGAGAACTAGGTCCTACTCCAATTATGTAGCCCTATTGTGTGACATCATTGATAAAGAACCTTGCAACTATGAAGAAGTGACCGAAAAGAAAGAAAGGAAGGATGCTATGATCGAGGAGTACCAGTCGATCATGAAGAATGATGTCTGGGATGTGGTCCCAAGACCAGAAGGGAAGTCAGTTGTGACTTCCAAGTAGATCTACAAGATCAAGCATGTTGCAGATGGCAGCATAGATAAATATAATACAAGATTTGTGGCATGTGACTTCTCCCAGAAGGAAGGGATAGATTATGAAGAAACTTTTGCACGTGTATCCAGATACACTTCCATCATATTAGTACTTGCTCTGGTTGCAGTGATGAAATGGAAGATACACCAGATGGATGTCAAGATCGCGTTCTTGAATGGTGTAGTGGAAGAGGAAATGTATGTGGAGCAGCCACTCGGATTCGAGACACATGATAGGGAGACTCATGTGTGCAAATTGAAGAAGGCCTTGTATGGTTTGAAACAGGCACCCAGGACATGGTACGACAGGATTGATAGCTTCCTGACTAGCTTAGGCTTTACCAAGAGTAAAGCAAATTCCAACCTTTACTGCAAGGTTGAGGAAGGAACTCCAGTGATACTCCTATTCCTACTGTATGTAGATGACCTGTTTGTGATAGGTGAGGATGGGTTGATTGTTGACACGAAGAAGAAGCTTGTTGCTGAGTTCGAGATGAAAGACTTGGGTATGATGCACTACTTTCTAGGCATGGAGGTTGTTATCACATATATAGTAGCCAGGCTACCATATTCTATTTTTCAGACACAGTACTTTTTTCAGCTAGATCTCTTACATATGAGATGCTGAGATGAATAGTTTTGCCGAATCATTATTATATTTGTGGACTATTGTACTCTCCCATGTCAGGACTGAGTCTAAGGACACTCAGATTTGAGGACTAATGTAGCCATTTAGTCATTACAGAGCAGTTATTGATGCCCAGATGTATATCAGTGCTTTCTCATTGGACAGATGATGTTTCAGATGGATTATATGCATGATTATGACTCAGCTTTTTATATTGTGTTATGGTTATCATTGCTCTTATACTCATCTTTGTGACATGTATTAACATGTAGTGTCATGATTTGGCGGTCATAATTATATGGACTTGGGTGTATTTTGTATTATGTATGGATGTCCCTACTTAGACTTGGAAGTTTCTGATCTATACTCATTGGTTTTACCCTCCTTAGGGAGAATAGAGGTAGTCATTCCCACCATTGTTTTGGCTTGCTAGTGTTGGTTTCATCCTTCATTGTCTCCACCCATCCATTACCTTCTAGTTTTGTTTCTAACCCGACTGACTTCTTGACTTATGGCATGGAGGACCTTTTCCCCCGCTAGAATCTTTGTTGGACAAACCTCCCTGTTTATATTGTGTCTTGGCTCTGAGTTGGTGACAGAACTTGCCTTTGGTGAGTTGGATTGTATGCCTAAATCATTCTGGTTGGTTGTCCCGATGTTTGGCATTGTGTAGAACTCCCCCTGGTCGCTTGAGATGTTGTTGACTAAAATTGAAAGCTCATGTACTACTTGTATTGGAAATATTATATATGCGCCCATGGAAAATGAAAATGCTAAAACTGTGTTTCTTAACATATGTGAAAAAGGGCAAGAGCAATGAAATGCTAAAATACCCCTTGAAGGGTATAAGAAAAGGTCCAAAAAGCAATGGTTAAAATATGCTATATCCAAATATTGCTGACCTTATAAATATAAATATGTCCTGGATGAAAGCTGCGATTAGCTGTGCTTTTAAGCATTGGTGAAGTCCCAAAAGGGTCATGTAGGCCAAAAAGGCCATGGAAATAAAATTGATGATCTTAATGAACCTGGATCAAACTTGATGTAGTCATGATGCCTAAGTTGAATAAGCACTCTCTAAACAACTCAACCATTTGTGAGGCACTTGCCATTCCTTGTGTTGTTGTTTGTCCGACATTGGTTTTAGTGAGTTTGTCCTTTCCATATCCAAAGTGTCATGATGTTAATGAGGAAGTTATCCTTTGCCCTAGCTTGGTAAATTTCATCCTTCACCCTTCACTAGCAAATTGACTACAACTATGAAGTGAGTATAGTCCCGAAAGTCTAGTCTGAGTAATAATAAATAAAGCCTTATATATATATTTGGTTGATGTATCGCCAGTGAAATGATTGCTACTTGTTGTGATTGTTGCTTAAATGATTTGTAGAGCATGTCTTAGCCTTGTAGCACTTGCAACAGATGGATGATAGTCTGAGTTATATTATTGGTATCTGATTATTTACAGATGGTTATATTGTCTATTGGATATGATTGATGATCAGGTAGAGACCTGAGAGGGGTATGAGTATACACCCTAGATGGATTTGGACTCTCTTAGTCTAATGAGACAGTTTATTTTTCAGTTCCGGGCACTTGCAGAAATGATCAGGCTCATTTTACCTTTTTGATGCAGTTTTGCTTCACAGGATGATGTGTCTGAGCAGGGAGATGTTTTATTTGGATCTCCTAGGGCGGTGTATGGACATAGGGGGTGCAGCCACTTGTTTGTACCATAGTACCCCCATCCCAGAGTGCATGGTGGACTCAGTTTGACAAAGCAGGCACCCTAGGAGGCTATTTTGGCGGGTCACGTTTCCCGAGGTAGATTAAAAAATGATTAAATGGCTATTGAAGAAATCGATTTGGGCTACTGAGGCAAGGAAATGACATGGGATGAGTCATGATGATGAGAGTGATGTCCTCTGCACCCTCTCCAGCAGTTGCAGCACTTGATTGGGCCCACACCTATTTTTTTGGGCATTTTATATTATTTTCTGGAGCTTTTGGGAGGCTCACGATTTCCTCAAGGAGGCACAAAGTCAAAGAATTAAAATATTATATTATTTTATTGTGCCATGAGGCACGCATAGGGAGTTAGTTAACACTCCATGGACCCATCATGTGCTTCATTTATTTCTTGTTGAGTGGGGTACCCTCTTGTTGGGTGTTTTAGTCCACTTTGGTACTTTATGGTTATATTGATCCATGTATTGTATGTTGAGCTCATCTCAACCATTGATTAGAATATTTTATCGTTTAATCTTAGCCACTCGTTTTGAAAGTGGTTAGGATTTGGTTATGATTGTGGTTCTCTCATTTCTATTTAAAGGAGAGAGCTTCTCATTTGTACGAGGTCTTTGGGCTCTTGGATCTGAATAATAGAAAGATTTTTCCGTGGATATTTTCTGGATCTGCTTTGCATCTGATGTTCTCAAATGGTGATTGGATAGTCTTCTGCTTCCTAGCATTGGGGAAATTCACGTGAGATCTATATTTTTTTTTTGCTATCATTGTCTTGTCTACAGGAGGGTGTTTTGGCTGGAGCGTTTTTTCCAGGGGGACCTTAACTTGTTTGGTTATCTTCATCTTGGATCAGGGGGTTTTCATTAGTTTCATTGTGATCTATGATTACTTCGTTTTACTTTACTGTAGCATTTGGTTTCTTTATCTTGTCTTTAGCAAATCTGATATTGTTAACATTTGCTCATGCAGGGTAGGGGGCGCATTGGTGGATTGGAGCTTACATCTGTCATAGAAATCACTTGGATCTTCCAGAATTGATCGGGATAGCAAGGATCATCACTGTTAAGACTTCTACAAGCATTTCTAGGTAAGATTCAACAAGTAATTCTCTTCTCTTTAACAGATCTGAATCCATTGTACCTGTTTTCCTTCCATTTTTCTGAAAATCCTTAAAATACTAAAAAACGCTTAAAAAATACTAAATCCAGGAACCGTTCGATCTTTGGCCAAACCACTGCTGGGTTTCATAGATCGAGCCTCCCCTTCACTGAATCTACTGCAACGCTAGTCAAATTCCTGCTGGTTTGACCTAGATCTGAATTTTGGTCTGAAAACTGCATAGCGCCCCCACTGAAAATTTGACCTGCTAGGGTTTTGACTTTTTCTGATTTCTGACTTCATAGAATGATAGATTGGGTCCCACACAGTCCAAATCACCCCCAACGCTGAGCTAGTTCCTGCCAGGTTGCCCTAGATCAGAAAAACTAATTTTAGCCTCCTAGCCCCCCTCATCAGATTTTGACTTTTCTAGATCTGATTTTTCCTAAAATTTTCTGATTTGGGTTTGTAGATCGGGTCATCCTGATCTCATTTCCACTCTAACGCTGAGATGATAGTCTCCTGGTGGCTTTAGATCTGCAGATCTGCCTTTCCAAACCCTAGCGCTAGCGCTCCTACTGCTGATTTCCTTGTGACTTGAATCTTCCGGGCCATATCCTTTTCTGGGTCCATAGATCAGGGCATATCCTAGGTGGGTTCACTGAAACGTTGTGCTGATACTGACTCCATTACCTAAGGCTAAACAAGCACTGATTTCCAAGCATAGCGCTAGCCCTTCAAGACCTCTTTCCCCCAAAAGTTGACCTTTCCTTGATAACTCAGGTTGCTCGATACCTTCATATCTTCCACTGAGTCCTTGGTACTAGACAGTCCCAACTCTGTTTTTGCTCACCCTGCCACAGTTACATTTCCCAAGACAGTGGTCATCTTCATCAGTTGCTAGTACCTAAACCCTAGAGCTAGGGTTTCCATTTACCTAACACCTTATGTACTTCCAAGCCACATTTGATCTGTTCTGGTGTCTGGGTCTGATCTCTCGTGTCGGGAGTAGATTCGGGTCTCCCCCGTTGTTGTCTTGGACTTAGATAACATAAAGCGAAGACTGTCTTGATTGGCGTGACAACCACCCATTTGGGAGTTTAGGCAATGTTGGTTCCACCTCCTTAGTTGCTTGCCCCTATACCATCCATCCTAGATCTACCTCACACAGGCAACCACAAGGTTGGTGATAACAGAGGTGTGGCAGAATGCGGATGGAATCTCCCTTGGACAGGGGAAGTATGCAGTGGAGATCCTGAAGAGGTTCGGGATGATGGACTGCAAGGCCATGACCATACCTATGGCATCGAACCTGAAGCTATTGAGTGATGCTTCATCAAAGTCGGTCGATGCTACGATGTATCGTCAGATGATTGGGTCATTGATGTACATGACGAACATGAGACCAGATATTTGCTTTGCTGTGAACACATTGAGCCAGTTCCTGACGGATCCGAGACATGTTCACCAGATTGCTACAAAGCATATTCTGAGGTACCTGAAGGGTACAATTGATTATGGGCTCAAGTATGAGGTGAATCAGAAGATCAACCTGGAGGGTTATGTGGATTCGGATTGGGTAGGCAGTGCCATTGATAGGAAGAGCACTTTGAGGTGCTGCTTCAGTATGGGATTAGGTGTGATTTGGTTTAGCAGGAAGCAGTCCTGCATGGCCCCGAGTACAGCCGAAGCAGAGTATGTTGTAGCTTGTTCGGCTAGTTGTGAGGTAGTGTGGTTGAGAAAGCTACTATTTGACTTGTTTGATCTCCAGTTGGATGCTACTTGTTTATATTGCGACAACCAAAGTTGTGTGAAGTTGTCGGAGAACCCGGTGTTCCATGACAAGTCAAAGCATATTGAGATCAAATATCACTATATCAGGGATATGGTGCAGAGAGGAGCAGTGAAGCTCCAGTAAGTTGCGACGAACGAGCAGATAGTTGATATGTTGACCAAGCCATTAGCCAGAGTGAAGTTTGAGTACTTTAGGGAGAAGCTTGGTGTTCTCTAGATCGAGGTTCCTTCCAAGGGGAAGTGATGAGTCCGTGAGCCCTTCTGACATGGTGGTAGGTTGGGCCTCCCATGGTCAGATGTAAGTGCAGAGCCTTTCTGACATGGTGGCAGGTGGGGCCTCCCATGGTCGGATGTAAGTGCTGAGCCTTTCCGACATGGTGGCAGGCTGGGCCTCCCATGGTCGGATGTAAGTGCTAAGCCTTTCCGACATGGTGGGCCGTGGCAGGCTAGGCCTCCCATGATCGGGTGTAAGCGTTGGGCCTTTTTCGACATGGTGGCAGGCTAGGCCTCTCATGGCCAGATATAAGTGTTGAAGATGAAGACCTACATGGAGGCTAGGCCTACATCCAACATGAAAAAAGGCCGGCTCTGTAGAACTTCCTATGACGAGTAGAATTGAGAGATAGAACCGTTTGCTCGAGATAGCAGGAGCAGTGATGATGATGATGATCCAACTTTGATGATGGTCCAGTAATGAAGACTTGTGTTGATGAACTGTGTCGAGAGAATACCTTCTTAGTTAAGAGGGAGTGTTGATGTATTTGTAACTTTTGAATGTATTCACTTGTATATTTTATATTGTATTTCATTGTACCCCGACGAAAATGTTTGTTCCTTCGATTGGGAGAGTCATTAATATAATAAAACTCATGTAAAGTCATTGAGGTTAACCCTTCGTTGTAAGTCGGGGCAATAGTCCCCACAGTTGAGGGGTATTAGGGTTATTAGACTCTCCTAGTGAGGTCAGCCCTATAGAGTAATTGTCAAGTGGAAAACTAGTATAAATAGAGAGTGAGATTCTCTATTTGAAACACACACTCACTCAACTATAGCCTAAGTCACCTGGTTCAAATTCGTGTTCGAGTTCGGCAACTTTGAAATTCGTCTAAAATTCGGTAATGAAAATTTCAGCAATGAAAATTTCGGTGATAAAATTCGGCATTAAATTCGAGAGACTATAAAATTAATATATATATATATATATATATTAGTATTAATATTTAGCATTTTATAGTATTATGTTAATATTAATATTACTTTTAATAATTTAGTATTAATGTTAATTTGGTTTTAGTATATACACATAGTATTAATAATTAATAATAATATATAATATATATAATAAAATTAACAAGAATGATAATATTAATTAAGTTTTTTAATATAAATAATAATAAGATTATTAATATTTTATATCTAGCATCACAAACAACAAATACGTTTAATGATAAATAAATAATAAAGTAAACAATAAACATATGAACCTAAAACTAATAAAAAGGTTGAATGTTAAAAATATATGAACCCTGCTAGAGGCGACTCCAATCAACTGCCAGCCGCCACTGGAGTTGGCTCGTCATTCACAGTTAAATGGAATCGGCCCGTCATGCACAGTTCAATGGAATCAACCTATGGTGAGTCTGTAGTAGTCGCAGGTCGCAGTCTGCGACTATCTTCTTTTGAGTTTACAGTAGAATCAACATGTGGGGAGTCTGTAGTAGTTTCTAGTCTTCCACTGTCCTCTTTTCGAATTCGTAGCAGCGGTTAGCAACTGCTAGTGTTGACCCTCTGCATAGTGTTAAAATCTAGCCATGGATTTCACTCACACTGAGAGAATCAACGATTTCAGGGCTTCACGACAGCTTCAACGGAGAATACACAACAACTTCAGCTGAGAATACATGACAGCTTCACAATGGAGAATACACGGTGGCGAGTTTTGAATTAAATGCGTTGAACTTGAAGGAAAAATTTGACTGACTAAAATATTCGTCGATTTTCGAGAGGAAAAAACGGCGAACCCGGTGACTTAAACTGTAGCGCATGAGTGAGAGAGAAGGAGCTCGCACAAGGAGAGAGAGAACAACTGTCGGAGATCATCTTTGTGTTTTTGGGTTTTACTTTTGCTATTGGTGCTCATTCTATCTTTGAGGAAGTTGCAGGGTTTTCTCCTTTATGGTTTCCCCAAGGAAAACTCCTTGTCTCTCTTGTCTCTTGTGATTATTGTTGTGCATGTTATTCTCTTAGATAAGATCCTAGATCATATTGATTAAATGATAAAAATCTAACATAACAGGTTGGAAAACGACTTCTTTAGGACCAACAACCTAGTGAACTTTTCTCTGTCTCAAGGTACATAGTTTTATATATTTTGTCATCATTGTATAGGGGAAAGATTCAATCGGATGGTATGATCCTTTTGTCCTTAACATTGCTCCCAAGTGTTAGGTGCTAGGGACATCGTCAAAGGGTGGCCAGTCCCTCGAGAAGCAACCTAGCAATAACCGATTAGGAGGGAGGCAATCATTATCTTCCATTCTTGACAAATGGCTTTCAACACTAGGCTGAGTTTCAGTCTGACACTGAATCATGTTGATCAACCCTGGACCCTAACTGGGTCCTCCATTCTCTCGGAGAATAGTTCTCAGTACTAAGCTGAGTTTCAGTGTCACACTGAAAGTTGATCAACTCCCTGCAGGACTTTCTTGGACATCGCATCCCTGGTCCCAGACCATAATATGTCTTTGCCTCTATCTATAGAATCTACTTGGACATTGTGTCCTTGGTCCTAGACCAGAATACCCTAGAGGCACATAGGGGCCCTAGCCACATGCTAGGGGCTTTGCCATGGCATCAACCTGCGTGGTCCTAGACCAAGAACCCCAGGAGACTATTGGGGTCCTAGGGAGAATACAATTTTCTTTGCAATCCCATTTTGTTGGGGATTGAGGAGCACTTTTGGCTCCCTCTTGATCTTTGAACTTACTAGTGTTCCATTCTATTAATAATAAGTGCCTAGTGGCTTCTTTGGAGGATAACCATCCAACATAATTGATCCTGTAATTGTGGAGCCTCTTGCTCCCTCTGTACATGAGCACTCAGCTCCCTATAGAGTTGTACAATTCAATTCTAAGCATAACCAGAATCTGCAAGCATTACTTGTCACATCATCCTGCTTTATAGGTTAAGATTGAATGTCATCAAGTTCTCATACTAAAATGTATACTGCTGTTATCTTAAAGCTATCAATAGCAAATCCACATGTTAATATAATACTAAGAGTCAATATGAGTTGAGATGAGAAGTCCTCCTATATCGCCCTTATGCAGAAATCACATTGAATATGTACCCATAGATGTATCAGAATTAAATCATCTTCATGCAATAGTATACTTTCATTGGCACAATTTAGATCATAATCCTAGACATGAGATTAAGCTCTAAGCTTCACATTGATTAATGCATCATAAGCAATGGTTAAGCATTCTATGCCACCGTCCTTTAAACCTGAGCATGCACTTCTTTCATGTATCATCATACAACATAATCCAAGATATTTAAATGATCATAATTCTAACTTCTTTGTGCCAACAATCCTTGATCACATTTATCAATGAGTCATAACACACTTTTGCACTATAAGACATCATAATTAAGTGGGCTTTACTTGTCATTAACACACCTCATCATGTTCATAATCTATCAAATCCATTTTCTGATAACACTTGTTAAAACACAACTCTTGTTCAGTTGTTATTGATCGGATCTCTTACTGGCTAATAAACTCCTTTAGCCAAGATCTGTAAAGTTCAAGTCAAGTCCTTACTGTTACTTTGGCAACCCTTACCTTAGGATTATGTAGACTCTGTTACCCTCAAGACAGAGTTAGCTACAACCTATGCTCTGATCCCATGTTGAAATTTAAGGGGTAGCAGTGTTTTAACACAAGTAATAAACTTAAATGCATGAACATATAAATTCAGATTCAGAATAGTGCTGCTTAATAAAATTTAAACTGTAATAAAACAAAACAACATAGTTTTCATCTCTTTCAACTTAACGGTTTGCTGTTCACTGTGTTAAAGTTGGTCATTGAGATGTTTCACCGAATGCCATGTACAATAAATAAATAAATAATGTGCAGGAGATATAGCATTAAAGAATCATAACCATTATTTGGATCCACCTTGTACTCAGATAATTCGGAATTTGATCTTGTCACCGAAGGGACAAGTCAAATTGGGTAAACATGTTACGTACCTTGAGAGAGAGAATTTAAGTAGAAGGGAACAGATCTCAAATTCTCCAATCAAAATAGCAGTGCAGTCACACTGACACACAGTCATACTGCTGATAAAGACTTACACAGTCAAGCTCACGTGATCAGGAACGAAATCACAGGTGTGAGATCACGCTGATGTGTTCATAACCAAGATAGGATAGAAACCACAGTCAAGAAGAAAAAAAACGCACTAGTGTGTGCACAGTCACGGTGGAGAGCAACAAAAGTGTCACGGTGGAGGACAAGATGCAAAAGAGTGTTTTTACGTGAAGCTAGGATAAACCGTGAGCTGACCCAATTACCCGCGAAGCAGCGGAGGTGCGCAGACAGCCTCGACGAACAAGGTTATGGTGAAGCAGCCGCAACCAGGATGGATTCGTCAGACAGGGTAGTTGACAACAGAACTATGGGTATCCAACGGACAGAAAGGAACCGGCGGACGAGCAACTGGAAAACAGGAAGGAATTGACAGACATGAAGGAACCGACAGACACGGTCACACTGGGAGGAGCCGACAGACGGAATGGAACCGATAGACGAGCAACCGACAAACAGGAAGGAACTTGCAGACAGGAACACGCAGGGAGGAGGCGACAGACAGTGAAACCGGATCCGGTAGCATAGTCACGAGATGAACATCGAAACATGCAAACAACTGTCAAAGATCCGTGGGAGAGAACCCACGAGGGATGAGACCAAAAAAAATTGGTCAGTTGCAGTAGTCGTAAGGTTAGTCTCGTGGGGCAAGAAGTCACAGACAACAGGAAGATAACATCCGTGGAGGTAGGTGAGTAAATAAGGAATAAAAATAACTTTCTTTTATAAGGTTAAGATTCACATTAGGATATTTCTAAGGGTCCATAATAAAACATAAATTGTCCCAATAAAATAAAACCATAAAATAATCATAAAGTAAAGTATCCCATGGTCCTTTAATAAATTCATATAAGGTCAAAAATAAAAGAGGTCCAATCATAAAGTAAATAGTCCAAAGACCAAAGGTGGGTCAAAAGTCCTTTAATAAAGCATAAAGTGACCATAACAATAAATGGTCCATTGTCCTTTAATAAAATCATAAGATAAATACACTTAGTATAAAATCCATAAAGCAGAAGTCATCATAAGCAAAGGTATACACAAGTAAGAGTGTCGGGACCAAGTAAGGTAAAGGACCAAGTGTCAACGAAGAGGGTCACAACAACCCACATGATAAGGTGGACCATAACAGGTGGGCAAACGATTTCTTTAGGACCAACAACCCAATAAAATTTTCTCTCTCTCAAGGTACACAGCTTCATATATTTTGTCATCACTATACAAGGGAAAGATCCAATCAGATGGTACGATCCTTTTGTCCTTAACACTGCTCCTAAGGGTTAGGTGCTAGGGACATCGTCAAGGGGCGGCCAGTCCCTTGAGAAGCAACCTAGCAATAACCGATTAGGAGGGAGGACATTATTATCTTCCATTCTTGACGAATGGCTTTCAGCCCTAGGCTAAGTTTCAGTCTCACATTGAAAGTTGATCAACTACCTGCAGGACTTTCTTGGACATCACGTCCCTGGTCCCAGACTAGAATATGTCTCTGCCTCTATCTGCAAGATCTACTTGGTCATCGCGTCCCTAGTCCCAGACCAGAATACCCTAGAGGCACATAGGGGTCCTAGCCACATGCTAGGGGCTTTGCCATGGCATCACAACTTGCTTGGTCCTAGACCAAGGACCCCAGGACTATTGGGGGCCCTAGGGTACCTTCTAGGGTCTTACTCTGCCCTAGTCAACGAACTAGGGTACCATCCTCTTGAGAATGGGTCTCGAAGTTGTACTAACTTTAACAAGGTCATCATATATTTTGCACATGTAGGACAAGAGGAGGGGCAAGATATGAAAGAGAAGGTCTAACTGGGCATAAACGAAGTGTGCTAAAGCGGGTATGACAACCTTTATAAGTGCAATTACCTTTTACTTAGAAAAGAAACTTGAGTGTCACTAGGAGTCCCTAAGCCATGTGTCCTAGTGGGTCCATCCCAAGAAGCATTGAGGCACCAACCTAGGGCACAAAGGCCCAACATGATGGGGGACTTCCACCCACCAAGGGCAGTCAACCAAGCCACTAAACCAATACTCCTTAGAATGAAAACCAAGAGAACCTGCCATGAACAGACCATGGGTCTTGAGCCCAACTAGAGCAACACTTTTACATAAACAAGCCCAAACTTGACCTCTTACAATGGCAAAAAAACCCCTTTACTCTGGTATATCTTGAAAGGCATGCTGCATACAATCTGGGGCGCAACAATCTTCATCCAACATAAAATCAAACATCTGCAACTCATTTTGAATAGTAAATCATATCACTTAAACTCTTATCTCTTCAACACAGTTGCAGACTCTTTCTCTGCAAACAACTCGCCACACCCTCTATTTTAACAGCACAAAAGTCTCTTCTCAATCACTGTCGATTGCTTCTCCATAAAATTTTGAAATTCTCTGCTATGCCAACCATTTCTGTCTCTTCTTAAGCAAGTCTGCACATTCATAGCATTTCCCAGCTGTCTCACCTCCTCACACAAATGCCCTCTCTCTCTCTTACCCTGGACTGGCTCTGATACCATGATAAAGAATTGGAAAAATTGCAGCTACAACAAACAATGATAGGGAGACACAGAAAAGTACTCAATAAACTATAAAGCTGTGCATGTTATTCCACATCATAAACATATTTATATATAACTGTGAGATAGCTGAAATGTTAAGCATCCCACGGAATATCAAAAGCCACCTTATTTACAAACAAATTAAAATTAAATTGCTAGCTGGTTGGACGTCCAGCTGTAGTATTTTCAATACTGATTTGGTGTTTTCTTCTTGCAGAAGAAATGGACTTCGATAAGAATGGAATGGTCTCTTTCAAAGAGTTTTTATTTGCATTTACACATTGGGTAGGAGTTGAAGTTGATGATGATGAATAACTTCAAGCAGGGGCCATGGTGTGCCTTTCTTGTGATTTCTACCTAACATGGTTTGAATCCTTTGGTTTTGCAACAAGAGAAGCAAAAGCTTGGTTTTTGTACAGGGAAATCTGCAAGCTGTTGTAAGCATTATTGTGTCTACAGACTGTTGTTAATATCGCTCTATTTTCATCCTTTTTATGAGAGCATAATGTTTCACACTCTTGCCTTCTGTGCTGGGCTAGGGATTTAAATAGCTTTGAACGATATCATATTATTGTATCATTGGCATTTTAAAAAGTGCTATGGGCATGAATGCTTTTCATTTTTCTGTTATATGTACGATTGCAAGATGGGAACCCTGGATCTAAATGAGATAATTGATTCGCGTGTATAGAAAATATCTGAAGGACACCGTCCTGCATCTTACATTCATTGAGGCCACATTTTCCAAAAAGACGTCCTGGCCAGAATTTTATTTGGAAAAGACAAGCCTTCAATGACCAAAATTGAGGCACATAATTCTGAATTCCCAGTTGACATGGTTTGCCCCATTTTAGAGTTTAAGAAAGTCTGCGAGGATATTGGTAACTCTTATATTTAAATGTTCTGTGAGTGTCAGTATTAAAAACACCGATGCATGCATTAATGTGAAAGAAAAGCAAGCCAGTTAGGATATTATGCAAACTTCTCCACTGCCCCCCACAACTACAAGGACATGGATTTATTGACAATTAAGTCTGAAGCTATAATGATATTTTTCTAATAATATGGACTTCTAGAATAATCTTATTCTCCTCGAATATGTGTTCTAAAATAGAAACTATCAAGTGATTATTGGGTTGATGCCTAAGGTTCAATAATGAAATTACTCTAATGTAAAATGCAGTTGCCCATGAAATTAATCTTGAAATTGCAAATGCTAAAGCCTTGGATGAGAGAAAAAAATGTGCTTGTACAGCAAGGCCGTAATGTTTTGTTAGAAGTTGTACATAGATGGGGTTTCAAAGGAAAAAAGCCCTCTGATTAGCTGAGGGGTGGAGTAGGTGATGGTCTAATCAGAGTATTTTTGTGAAAAACATGTACCAATGAAACATTGAGATAGAAGGCAGCTTTAAGACCATAGTTGATATTCCGAAACAGGGAACTTTGCCTCGTTGCACCGAGAGGAGTGAGGTGCTTTACAGCCAATACAGGGGAGATGTTGTCATGTACCGTAACGTAATGTCACATTTTTGTTGTTGTAAGATTCAAAAATTTATATTAGTTGCAGAAAAAGGATATACAGATATATACAAACTTGTTCAGACTGTTCCACGTGTTTAGCATGTCCAAATAGCAGAAAGATTGTTATAAAACTAGGTTGGGTTCAAGAGTTTGATATCAGTTTGGTTGCTATTATCCTATTCCCCCACAAGCAGGGGTTAAGACCTGAATCATGATCAAAAGGCCAAAAAAGAAATTGAACAAAAGCATAGCTTAACATAACAGTTAAACGCCCTCATGGGCTGAGGATTGGTGAAGACTTGGTAGGACAGGGTTTGGCATGTTACCCGAGTGCAGGGCAGGTTCATTGGCAGCATTGCAGTGAGGCCTTCTCCATGAGCTCGAGCAGCTGGTCCATTTTGCTGTTGAAATTGACTTTCATTGTGACTTGATTCCGGGGTAGATTTCGGATGCCCATTTCCATTTTGTCGAAACCACTCTCCAGAACCTGCGCCAATTTCCCCCACCGAGGGGACGCCCTTGAAGGTTCGCCCATTTCTTGAGTTTGGTTCTTCTCTCTGCCATCATCGAGAGCCATACCCAACATGGATTTCATGCTCATAAATAGGCTAAGGGTTTTGGTGTTCTTGATTTCTCTGGTTTGCGGAGCCCCAAAGTCCTCAGTGATGCCCTCAAAACTAACTTGTAGGGCCTTAGGGGAATTGACAGCTCCTATTCCTCATGTGATTCTCCTAGTGTTCAATTCACTCATGGGCTTGTTGGCTTACCCTCAAGCCAAAGAAACCACGTAGCTTGTCAAGGTCCATGGCCCGTCCCATATGAGACCATTTGGGACAAGAGGTGGTCCATTTGCGGGTGGTTTTGGTGCAAACCATTATGCTCGTTTATAGGATGTTACCAATACCAGGGCGGCAGGGAGAGATTATGAATAGAGTGGAGTGTTTGAAACATAAGCAACTAGAAGCATAGGTTGTTTCTTGAACAATTGAAGAGGATATAGCACACCTGCTGAGGGACAAGGACCGTAGCCAATTCAAGTGATTATGGAAATTTGTCGCTTGATCATGTCTAGTTCATGCCATGATGAGCCAACTTCAAATTGGTACATCTCTTGCGTGTGAGCTATCACCTTCCCCTTTGATGCGACCTTTGTCACGATGCATCGGTCGATTGCACTAAATCAAGATGCGACATGTATTAATGCCCTTGCTCTCCTTCCTTCTCCTGCTAACGCTATGATCTGTCATGTCCTTGCGACAAGTGAAGCCCTTCATGCCACCCGTTGTCGGGTGTAACGTAATGTTACATTACCAAAAATAAAAAGTAAGTAAAAAAAATCACGTTGGCTCATAAAATAAAATTATAAAAAGTAATTAAAAAATCCATGTTAGACTAAAATAAAAAAAGTAAAACTTAAACCCGGATCTATCAAGCAAGAGATGAGTCAAATTTCTTAACTTTAAAATTAAAAAAAAGTACATGTCAAGAAATTGGATCCTTCTTGATGCTTGATAGATCCGGGTTTAGGATGGATCTATGCTGGTTATAGAAAGTGGGAAGCTAGATTTTGAAAATCATATACATTGATGGAAAGTCTTGATATTGTAGTGTCACCTTATTAGAAGAAAGACTGGCAAGCCAATTTTGCATTTGTTGTAGAGGTGTTCAAGACATGCCAATGACACTTTGAATGAATATGATATCATGAACAAGTGAGGCTTGACATGAATCAACTTGGATTTCCATTAATGTTATTAAATAGTGAAAATGTATTAATTAACATCACACATCAAAAAAAGGATAAAGGAAAACAAAGGGAGGCATGCCAAGAATCCCCAAGTGAGGCTTAGCATGAAGTGACTTTGGGTTTCACATCAAAAATGATAAAGGAAAATAAAGGGAAGCATGCCAAGAATAGCCAAGTGAGGCTTAGCATGAAGTGACTTTGGGTTTCATTAATGTTATTGGATAGTGAAAATGTATTAATAACATCTAAAGGAAAATAATTGGGTCGCCAATGACAATTTATATTAATGTACAATTTTACTCCAATGTATTATTATCCGTACTCTTACAATAAGAAGTCCTAATTTTAAGGAGATTATTAATCTCAATAATGATGTCATATTGTAAGTTATTCTATCAGAAGGTCTCCCTTATATTATGAAACAAGTGTAATTAATTGATGAGAAAATAATAGAATAATCATTAAAAGCCACTATTATCTTGTGTTTTGGTGGGAAAATAATAAAATAATAATTGAAAATCACTATTACCTAAAAGCCACTATTACCTCATGTTTCATTTGGATTAAATTTAATTTAAGCAATTTGATTTTGGTTTCGTTTTGATTTAAGTTTAATTTATGTAATTTGATTTAGGTTTAGGTTAGGTAATTTGGTGTTTTGTAGCAAGACCTTTGCATATTTATGTCAATTTAAGAAAAAATAAATGCATCATATATTTCTTCTAGGAAGAAATAGTTACATTAGAAAGCTACAAGTTAGTAGAGCTTATGCAACAACTAAAATGCTTTGTATCCATCAGAATCCGTCATACAAGAAGTTGTTGAAAGTGCAAATTTCTGTTGCTCAAATTATGTTTTAAACCATTTGGGTAGTTTCAAAACATGGTATTTAGTCTAGATAGAGATTGGTGATTGCAGAAATTAAAGCAATTGCAATTTCCAAGCAGGATTTTGACCAGATTTAGTAAAAGAGTGACTGGAATAATGAGGCATCTTGGTTAGAATTTATCCCACGCACCAGTTAGAAACATGATGACAATGAATTTCTTGCCTTGGAAAAGTAAGCATATGAGGTTCAAGTCATTTATTGTGAATATATTTTTTAATGTTATGTAGTTGTTGGGATTATGACCCTTTTGGTTATGTTTTTTAATATTCATTTTTAGAAATGTATGTATGCTTATAGAATAACTTGGATAAGAGAGTTTGGCTACGCTATAGACATAGTGCCTTTCTTTCCAACACATGAAAACAAAACTAACATATTTGCCTTACTTTAACTCATGAAAATGTAAATCTTATATAGCTTATTCTTTTTGCTATTTATGTAGTGAGATCACCTTTAAAAGTAGTATATTCTTTAAGGGGAAGATTGATGGGTCAACATAAGTTACATGTTTTTTTTTAAAGAAGGTAATTCTAATGGAATAAGCTATACAGTAGAGGATTTGCATCTTTCTAGCAATTTTTGTTGGAATTTGGTGATGCGATTTTTGCTGGAATTCGGCTATGCGATTTTTGCTGAAATCACGATTTTCATTGTTCAAATTGTAAATTTGATTGAAGAAATGGATTCAACACCCTCGATTATGCTTGGGCCACCTTGTTTATGCAATTCCAACAACCTAAAAATGCAATTTCATCAATTTCAGCCGGATTTTGGATGGAAAAATCGACAAAAAGTGGGTGCAAATCCTCGATCATTTAGCTTACACCAATTCTAATTAGTAGAATATTAGTCCATATCTTGCTACCATGTTTGACCATCCAAAAGTCTCATAGAATTGCTCCCTTCCAACAAAGGGTCCAACAAATAGAGTTGTATACTTAGACGAAAAGCATTCTAAAAATGCCCAAGCCAATTAACAATCCCCCAAAAACCTTATTTACTTGTTTATTCTTTCTAATGTATACACTACCCATTGGTTAGCTCCAACTTATGTTGTCTAGATTTGACAACTAGGCTCTGGTTGATCAACTTCTAGCTTAAAACTCATGACTCAAGGCAATTATTGTTTTCATATGGTCCAACGCCTTTCATAGTCCTTTTTGTCCCTTGAATCCTCCGTGAATCCTCCACCTAATAAGATATTTTTCTCATAGCGAAAGAGGGGCTTCTTGTAACTTCATCTCATATCTTTCCAAATAAGTCCTCACTTTAATGGTAACTTAGAAAGATTAAAGTTGACCATGGCATTACAAAGCTCCAAGAAGGTATTTTTGTTTGCACTGAGACATTGGAAACTATTCATTGTTTGCAAATTTGAGTGTGATAATCTCCCTTTGTCCCGCAAATTTCCTCGTATTTGGAATCCTCTTCTAGACAATTGTATATGCATACACAAATATATAGACAAGGATAACTAACTATCTTGGAGGTGAGGTAAAGAAAGGTATCTTTGCTGCCTTGAAGTCAACATAAATGTTCAAATAGTTATTATAGTTAAATCCCAATCATTTCGCAACCTCTCAAATTCCCATTGCAACCATCTACAGATAAAGTAAAGAAAGGTATCCTTATTGCCTAGAAGTCAACACAAATGTTCAAATAGTTATTAACGTTAAATCCCAACAACCTAGAGATAAGGTAAAGAAAGGTACCCTTGCTACCTTGAAGTCAACATATTGTTCAAATAGTTATTATAGTTAAATCTCAACCATTTCTTGGCCCCTCAAATTCCCAATATAGCCATCTAGAGATACTTTTCCAATTATGCCAAATCCTTGTGAACATTGATGAGTTTGTGTACACAGATCTTGATCGTGGTAGAAGTTCAATATATAGTTCAATCCCAACCATTTCATAGCCCCTCAAATTCCCTATACAATTATCTATAGACACTTTTCCAATTATGTTGAATCCTTACAATCAATGTTGCACTTGTGTACACATATCTTGATTTTGGAAGGAGTTGGAGATTGACTAAGTCTAAGATCATAGGAGTAGTGCTAAAGAAAAGTTGAATGTAATAAATCATCTAATTACGGTTACATACATTTGGTCATTTTATTAGAGATGTAAAAATGCATTGTAGGATGCACATTGAAATGGAGAGTTTCGACTTAGATTATAGTGGAAAATTAGTGTCACGACGTGAACAAGCTAATATATTAGCTGCATAGTTTAGATGTTGTGACTTGGTTATGAAGTTTTGAATACAAATGGTGCTTATAGTTCATCATGCTAACTTAATGCATGCATCTTCATTACAAACACACAACCCAACTTATTGTAGGCACTTTGGTACAAATCAAAATTTTGACATTGTGTTGCACGCATAACATTAACAATCATGATGAACCATCTTTTAATGTCAAATCTTTTCCTTTTAAATTTTGTACATATTTAATTTGGGATATGAACAAATAGGAAATATTTTTTTAGTCTGGAGGGTTAGCTCAAGTGGTCATGAGCTAGACGTGAGATCTCTTCCCTCGTTGTAGGGGAGGTCATAGGTTAGACTTTTCGATTCCATTAGCGTGAGGTGCTTGGAACTTAGGTGTCACCCACTTTGCATTGGTTATTATCTTCGGAATGAGGGGAAGCGCCTAGGAGTTCACTAGGGAGTTATATTTCAAGGGAAAAAAAGAAACAAATTGTTTTGTATTCACATGTGGGATTATTTATACATTGCACTAAGATTGTAAATGGGTTAGAAGTGGGTTGATAGTTGTGTTTTCTGGTTTTGACCATCTAGATCGACTTGCAATTTCTTTTCTATTTGTCTTCTTTCAATATTTTCATCTTATGGTATGTGGGAGGCCCATCCTTTCCCTCTAGGGAGAACGATTTTACTCTTTATTTATTTAGGTCAATATAGATTTGGAGTACCATTTGTGGTAGACATTTTCTAGGCTTATAAACGAATGTCTTGGCATTAGAGCAAATTTGAGGTCTAAAACGAGCCTCATAAAGAAAATATTAAAATAATAGTTAAGATAATAAAATAATATTTATGAATTTTAGAAGAAGAGAGAAAAAAAACTTATTTTCTTCGTATTTTCAACATATCTTTATGTGGTTTTACTCAAATTTCGAGCGGGGGCACTTGAAATTTGAGTAAAAACACATAGAGATATGTTGAAAATACGAAGGATTTTTTTTTATGACAAATATGCAAAGTCAACCATTATCGCTGATTCTTTTTTCTTGAAATTATATTGTTTTTTTTTAATTAATTTTTTTTGAGGCCCATTTTGTTGGACAATTTTTCTTATGAGGCCCATTTTAGACCCCAAATTCTCTCTAACGGACCACATTGTTTTCGAAAAAACTCCATGAGTACTTGTTTAATGGTTGTATTATCTTTTATTATTTCAAGCACTCAAAATATAATTGTGAAGCAATTGGTGTATGGCCATATATATCTTTATGGTTTGAAATTTAATATCTTGTAAAGCTTCTTAGTAGTTATAAAAATATTTTCTCTGTTTGTTTTCAGTTGATTTCCATCTTCTAAAATTGTGGCGTTTAGCTCATTTGAGTGTCAAATGAAATATAATCCACCATTTTCCTTCACCAAATATTGTTGGCTTATTGTTGCTTGATCCATTTTCATGTAGATGAATGTTGATTGGAATGGTTATAATAGGATCATATCCATTAGATACATATGGTATTTATCCATTTTATCACTTCCCATCCTCATCAAAAGATGACAAGATCATACCAAATAGAGGAATACCACCTCTTTAAAAGTGGAGGGAACTTAGAAATCCTTTAAGAGACTTGTCATTGTTGGGCCCTTCCTCATGAGAAAATGTGTCAACATTTTGGTGACCATACTAAGGAGGACTGTGAATCTTATCCCAACATTGTTACTTTGGCGAATCCATCAGTGATTGGATGCCCCATTACTAGCAAATCTACTTGTCTTACTAGATGATCAACATAGTGTATTGGACCAATCCTTTAATCTTACCCTAGAAACAACCCAAGACCAAGTAGATTTCGAATGTTCTTGCACAAGAAGAAAGAAAATCAACAAGAAAGGCACCTTGACATTGTGAGATTAACTAATTGAACAACAACAATAATGCAATTTGATATTACATTTGTTATAATGGACAACCTAATAAATTTACTATGAGTCCTCACCAAGAGCCATAAGAAGATCCTTGAAAGGAACCAAGAAGTCATCTCGAAGGAAGAAACTTCAACACTACACAACCTTATAAGGTTGCCTCCTTTCTTGTCTCCATATCCTTCCCCACTTGACAACCCTCACATTATATTTGAGCATGAGATGCCAAAAATGGAAATTGTTAAGAATTAAACTATATATTAAATCACAAGAACACACATCATGAAGTGGAATGCTTTAACCCTAGAAACCCAAACCGGAAAAACCAACAACAATAGATCTATTAGTGTTTGACCAATCCAGTCAAGACACAACCAATCCATCCATCATCGACCAATCTTAGGCCAATGTCGGCTACACTAGGCACTTTACAATGGAGTCCCTCAAGTATTAAGTAGGATTCATCACATGCAATACCATGGGAAAATACCATAGGACACTAAAAACCATGGGCCCGTAAAGCATCAACGATAAACCCATATTTGACTCCTTTATCGAGTCAAGTTTAACATAACATTGCCCACTTTAAACTTGACTTGGGGTAATCACCAACCACCCTCAAAATTTTTACCAGGAACCGAGGATACAATATGCCTTCCCTCTTTAGTCTACCTAAATCTACCTCTAGACTATTCATAGAAGACTCAATAAACTATGGGCACACATGCCTAAATAGGTCTTATAGCTATATTCCCATTTACATTGTGAATTAATCCAACTCCCAAAAACACTTCTAGTGATTCGATCACTTCTTCATCTGCATCTTCCAATGTTCCATGTGCTCATCCACAATTTTTACCATGCCTTTCCAGGTGTAATTTACGATGGTTCACATACCCATGAATCATCACTTTAATTTATGAGCTTTGAGAACTTCTCCTCCATGCTTTGAAACCTATCAATATTGCAAACTCTTCTTTGGCCCTAGAACCCTAGCCACTCCCATGAGGATTCTAGGCTTACCAGGCTCTAATACTATTGTTAGCAATTAAAGTACATAATAAAGCACAAACACACACACCATGAAGGAGAAGGCTTTTACCCTAGGTATATTAGTCTTTAACCAAATCGAAAAAACCAGCAACAATAGATCTATTAGTCTTTGACCAATCCGATCAACACATGGTCAATCCCTCCATCACCAACCACTCTTAGGCCAACACCGACTACTCTAGGCACTTTACAATGGAGTTGCTCAGCCCTTAAGCATGCTTCATCAAATGAAATACCATGGGACACCCGACACCATGGGACCATAAACCACCAATGGTAAACCCACCTTTGGCTCTTTTACTAATTCAAATTTAAGCTAACAAAAAGAAACAAAGATTAGAGATAGCTAGAGGGAAAACAATAAAGAAATCCTAGAAGAAGGTCAATAATATGCCCTTTAGCTCTAAGAGGACAACAACAACCATTACGAACCTTGTTAATTGTATGTCTTTCCCTCTTTAATGGCGATGGTTCAAAAAACCACAAGAGACACATATACCAATTTATAGTGACTTGCAACATGCATTTTGTAAATCACGATGATGTTTCTCCGAACCTTGGTGGATCTGACGACAAAATGGTTTTGGTATTTATGGATCGGTTGAATGACTTGCTTTGATGATATCAAATATGCATTCATCACTTAATATGCTCATCCTATAATCTACCATACCCTCCTCACCCAATTCACTCAAATTCATTTAGAGAAGGGAGAGCAGAACAAAGACATCAATCTTAGTTTTTTTTCGGATTCTCAAATGGATACTTGAGAATTGATGCCAAAATGAGCTAATGATATTCAACAACATTAAGAATGCCATGCCCTCTAATGTGAATCATGCATGTGTTTTCCCAAATCAATAGAGGAAATCCCACGATATGGAAGAATACATGTTCAAAAGAAACATCGACTCAAAAATTATACTGGGACGTGTAGAAAGGAAAATGAACAATTTGTTGGTATTGAGTAGAGGCCCTTCTACTTCTTCTCATACCATGGAAGATAAAGTTGTGGGTAGGGGGATGCTCCATGGAAAACCCTCCCATGTGAGAAATGTCTTAGGGGGTGGAGAAGCATCTTGTTGTGCCCAAGACACCGAGCTTGGCCAACTCAATTAGATAACCCGAAAAATTCAAAATAAAATCATACCTTTAAAGAGAGTGGAGGATATGAGATTCAATGACAATATCCCAGCATTGAAGTTGGAGGGCTTAGGCCTGGAGAGAGATAAGGAAGTAGTGTAAGGAGGGAAGAATCCATTCCTCATTTCAAATATGCCCTCAATCCTCATGAAACAAAATACTTGGAGATTCTTATGATGATGGTTTCCCAACCGAAGAAGACCAAGTCCTGATCAATAACTTGCACAAGAGATAGCTATTTCTCAAATGTTGAATTCTACCTAGTGGGATGATTCAATTTTGCCCACTCATGGGATAAGTTCGTGGAGGATGATGTGTAATTCAATACTAGTACATGTGTATATTTCCAAGACAATCCAGTACGAACTAGATCACAAGTGAACAAGTTCAATTAGAGGAATCTAGCTTCATCTCAAACCAATAGGTCGAAAGGAGAATTTGTGGATCCCAATTTCATCAAGTAAACTTTATTTCCAAGTTAGATAATTCCAAGGTAGTAGGAAAATACACAATTGATAGATATACCTAAAGGAAGATAGAGCACATCACAGTCATCACCAATGACCTATAACATAATGGACGAGCTCAGTAAGGTGTAGGTCACCCTCCCTTTTCTAGAAGTAGCCAAAGTTCCCTAAAAAAGGGAAAATTTGCTAAGAACATTAAGCATTAGGGAAATGAGAGAACCTAGGGTTGATCCTTTCATCAGTAGTGACTATTATCGACCGCCACTCGCATTAAGAAAAGACATTAGAAACGTCCTCTTTTTTTTAATCTCCTTGGAAATCGACGACCTTGTCTTACATAATTGCATGGTAGACAAGGGAGTGACACACACCATAATGCCGTTTTTTATCATGGAATCAATAGATATGTAATGTACCCATTACTATGAGCCTATAGAGGGAATTTATTCTATTGATTCTAGAATTGGTCCTAGCTTATAAGGAAATTAAAGACTTTTATGCTCGGCTGAGCACTACCCCACACATCCACACAATATTCACCATCATAGTTCTGTATCTTCTAATGACTTATGAATTGATGCTTGGTTGAGAATGGTCCCATGCATTAGGTGTCTACCTCATGAATGATGTAACTTGCATGATGTTGCCATGGAAGGATGAAGGTTATATTAGGATCCCTCAAGGACATAAGAATCCATTACCCTCGGCAAGGATGATTTATGCATTGGAAAATTTGTTGTGATGTACCCCACTTTTCAAGGATTTTGGAAAATGAAATTTGATGGAGCATGTTCAAGGTTGTGATTTGGCGCGAGCATAATTTTGGAGAGTCCCATGGGAGAGGTGTATCCCCGTTCATTTAGGATATAGTTTAACAGTACCAATAATGTGGTAGAGTAGGAGGATTTGGTGCATAATATATTGTTGTCCCAAGAAATGAAAGTCCAAGATCTCATTACGAAAGGATATTCTAGGAAGGTCTTCAATTAGGCGAGGAGGAAGTATGTGGTTAATAAGGGGTGATTGAAATCCTACTTTGAAAGGGTTTAGGAGCTAATATGGGGATTTAATTTGTTCAACATATTGTTCATTCCCGAAGATGAAAATTTCCAGGTAAGATTCTTTGGCGATATCGACCTCCCTCTTAAATCCACACTCATCCTTGTAAATGGACTTTGTTAACACTTAAATTTCACATACATGTGACATTTCGGCTAATCTTGTAGAAATACATCATCAACATACAACATGCAGTCCATCATAGACATTTTCATCATATCCATTAGACACATGTGCTAATCGATGCGACCTTATTTTTCAGTTACCCACTCGTATCCATGCGGGATTTCCTTCAAAACTTACACGACTTTCAAAATGACGGTATCACTTACTTCCACGAGGCGCATTCAAGGATCAAAACAACTATTTTGGCTCCAAACTTCGAACAAGGACTCTTCACATGCTTGGGAGCATTCAATAGCCCCCTCATATACTTGAAGAACGAGTTCAAAGGAAATAGTGTTCACATTTGGAGCTAAATGTTTCTTGGCCTTCGTTTGGCCTATAAAAGGAAGCCATGGGAATGTATTCTATAGGAGAAAATTAAAGCGAATTTATGTTGTTGGAATTACGTTAAGAGCTCATATTTCAATCAAATTTTGTTCTCATCTTGGCATGAAAAGTCTCTCTTGCTTTCATCCTCCAAGAAGCAAGTTATTGTTCTATGCTAGTTATTTTGCAATGGAAAAAAAGGACCTTCCTAAGGGAGATTGTTAGAGAGAGAGTCTATGTATGGGAGTCCATAAGATCATGGGACTCCATCATTCCTTTCAATCGTATGTAAGAGTTAACATGGCATTCATGTATCTTTTGAATGTAAAGAATACAAATAAGAGACTCTTATCACCACAGGTCAAGAAATAGATGAATACGAGGGTATTTTTCTATAGATGGAAATTTCATTGTTTTAAGTGGGTGTGGTCCAATGCTCATACTGATTATAGTGCTCCATTATCATGTGATAAGTAAAATTGAAAGTATATATGAAAGGAAATACTATTACTGCATTCCACACTTGAATTTCTTTGCATAAGATGTAGTCAAAGTACTATGAGAATTATTTGGCAAGGTGGCACCATTTTCAAATGAGACAAAAGCCGTTTCTTTCATCTAGGAGGAGAATCTATTTCTAAATGGGATGAAATCTAAAACAAGGACTCAGATAAGTTGAAATTCATGACATTTCTACATTCCTGGTAAGCGGGTTAAGTAATTACATGTATGTTGCAACTGCATGCTTATTTATGTTACAACCAACTTCCCCTTGACTACAAGCCTCAAGGATGAAGGTTGATTTAAAACTACAACTAAATTATGAATTAAAACTACAACTGAATGTTGAATTAAATATGTAGTGTGTTCATGCAACCAATATTGAATATGTCATGTTAAAGAAGGGGAATATCAACCAAATTGGACTCTTGCAGCAAAAACAAGTTTGCAGTCACTAGAGAAGTCATCATAATGCATCCCTTGGCGTAAAATTAGAATTAGAAATTCCCAGCCATCAAAATATCAAGGATAAATCTTACAAAAATCATGAAATATTTGAGTTGTACCAAAACAGACAATAAGATTGAGTACAACAAACTGTTAAAACTAAAAGCAATGTGCACAAACAAAGCCTCTCATTTTCTATTTAGTTCATATGCTAGAAAAGACAAACCATAAAGCATGATAAATAGGCACATTATAATTATAAAAAGTGTCCAACACCAAATGTTTTGTCAATTGCTATATGATGAGCCAATGCCTTGAAAATAGCTCTGTTCATTGTCATCCAAAATAATTATATATTGGGAGTGAGAACCTCAATGGCTAATCCTAGATGTGCTTCCAATCATCTGTATATGAAACAAGTATGAGGACTCAATGGAATAATATTACTCCTTAGTTCAATTATACATCACTTCTTCGTAACAACAAACTAGAATGTTAAATAACATTGGCCTTCACTGATGTTGTTCACATGAGTAGTACTTGCATAACCCAACAAATCTGTTATATTTGATTGAGAATTTGGATTGCCAACAACATACAGAAAAGTCTCTCTAAAAATTTGCAAGCTCCCTCAACGAGAACGTTGATATATTCCACATATTCAGGAGAAAGCTTCGCTAGATTGGCACCCAACATTTCCAAGTGCAGGGAAACCACCTTCTCATTTAGATGCTTGAGAAGCACATAGACCTTATTCTCGTACTTACTTCACAAATTGTCACATCCCCTCACGCCCTGGAGGAGAGAACGCGACCCAACTCTTCTACCCTAATTACCTATCTCTGATTTTGCATTCGTATGATGATTCCCTATTTTTTTTTCTTTAAAGATCTACACAAGAAAGAATTTCTCCTACTAACATTTTGATCAAGACCATGTATAACTCTTTATCTTCCTCAATCACAGAGAGATCGAACGGTGGAGAATCATCCCGCAAAAAATCAACGATGCAGAGAGCTTCACTTGCAGAATCAAAAACATATCAAAATTTCACTCTCGCACCTCACATCCCGCATGCTGCATTCCACATCCCGCATGCAGAATGGCCGTTGCGAAGATCAAAGTTGCGGAAATCAAAAGTTACCATAGTCATTTCTGCATCCCGCATCCCGCAAATTGCAGAAAGCAGATTTCACCAAACGACATTTCCGCATCCCGCAAGTTGCGGAAAGGGAATTGCGGAAGGGAAAATGCGGAATTTCGATCTGCTCATGAAAATTTTTAAGTATAAAACTGATTTCCAACATCCATGCCATCACCAATCCAACCGATCTAACTTCATAACAACTTAGAAAATTCATTGAAGTAATTACACACATAGATGCATCGTTCATGAACTTATAGCTGAAACACAACACATTTCATTCAAGCATTCATCATTTCATATTAATTTACAAACAAGTACAGTTGTAGGGATTGAAACACAAGAGATACTTATCTGTATTAGAGGCTTGTTCCACAACCAACTATGTCGTTGCAACGTTCCACCCAACCATAGGCCAGTGTGCTCGTCAATCTCTCAGCAGCACTACCACCCCCGAGCTGGGCATGATTTCCCCAAGGAATAAGGAACACTAGTAGACTTCCCCATAGCCAAGGATACAATAAAACTCATCCAAGCCAACACAGTTGGGTTTATCGAACTTACACAGATAATGATTTACACATAGCCAAAGTTTATACAAGTCACAGCCAAGCCAACATATGGGTTTATCAGGCTACCATCCAAGCCATCCTTCCAGTTGGGTTTATCAGGATTACACAGACAATGGTTTACACTTAACCAAAATTCACAGGAGACACAACCAGGCCAACAGATGGGTTTATCAAGCTGCCAGCCAAGCCATCCTTCTAGTTGGGTTTATCAGGCTGCCAAGGAGGTGGAAAAACCGATTGCTAAGCTAGTGAGCTCAATCCCAGAGCTAAGGACACCTACACCAGATCTATCCTGACTTCTAAACATTTACACACCCAACACAAGAAAGCATCCCCTTCTCTGCTGCACAGTCCCTCGGGCCATGCCTTCCCTTCCAGTGCTATTCAGGGTATGCAAAGAAGGCAACCAACCCTCTAGATTGGTCTGTGAGGTTCCTCCACACACTAGGTTTATCAAGCAAGTCCAGACTCCATTTCCATTCCCCAAATCAGTTCATATGTCAAGCGAGGATGTACACACATCAATCTCAGTTCTGGGATTAACAAAACGTAACAGAAGCCAAGGAATACACACACACAACAATTACGAATTTCTGAGCATTTCCTGAGCTAGACCGACTACTGCAATTACCAAAACGAAATCGTTTGTTGGTCATTCAATTCGAAAACACCAATCGGATTCTGGGCATTCACATTCCGAAAAACGACTAACAGACAGGAAAATCGTGAAAAGGAAAACAATTCCCAGACCATAAAAAATTCCTGAAGATCAAGACTCAGAGCCATTTCTCCTTTTTTTACCCCCTACGTGAATGAAGATAGGATGCCAAAACTTTCCACCTACTGCCCAAATCGTGAGGGGAAGGTGAAATGCGACTCCATGAGAAAAGGCAGGCGTTTTGCTTTTGGTTTTTTCTTGCCCAAGAAAATTTAAAAACATTTTTCCCAGAAATGGTGCTCTGCCCATTTCGAATTTCTGCCCACTCTTCCAATCCCCCCCTCCCTTATGCTTAGGAAAAATCATGCCCCCATCTCATTTTGTTGCATTGACAAAGCTGGCTATAGGATTTTAATTAAAAATTGCAAATTAAAATGATGTCCAAGCTTATAACGTTCAACTAGCATAAAAACACCATCAGCCTAAATCTTAATCGCCGAAACATAAACACTAAATCGATGGTGGGGATTTTGCCTTGAGCTCCACACCATGATTATTTACATCATATTATTTAAATGCAAATGGGGTCAAAACCGTGGTGTTACACAACTTCTCGTTCCAGAGCTCCAACTAAGCAATAACCTGCGGTCCATAGATACAGAAGAGATATGAGCACAAAATAGTTGTAAGCAATGTGAATACTCATACATAACACCAACAATAATCACCATTATTATATAAGTGTTCAATATACCAAGAAAAAAAATATTGCATTTATTTATTAGCAGCAATAATAACTTAGTATAAAGAACAATTGTATGTTAAAACTTGCCCCTAACATGTGCATACAACATTGTACATCATTATAAGTGACATATAACAAACAGTCTGAAAATTAATGACAAGTTATAGCAGCAATAGTTATAATATTATCACAAGAAATAAAAAGCATTTGTCATTTGTTAAATTTGACTCTTATGCATGCATACAACAATATATAATAGTCATTTCCCACGATAGTAAGTATACTAGCATTATGTTATCAGGAATTTTCAGTACATATGTGATTATTAACATAACTTTGGAATGCTAAAAAACATAACTGCGTTTGTTTGTGTACAGATTGTGTGATTGATGGAGATGAAACAAACAATTTACTTTTAATGATATCCCAAACATAAACTGACCTTTCCTTTTGTCACTGTGTAGGTTAAGAAGAAGATGTAGCAACAAGGAGGAGGGTTGCCATCATAAGGGTAGTCCTAAGGTATGGGTTTAGGATGTCACAAAGGAGCAACAACAAAGGGCAAGCCCGAAGATAAGAGGAGAAGGAAAGGAGTAGACCCGATAAGGGAAGGAGGGCCCAAAAGGGGCATCCAAGCTCCAAAAGTGAAATGTTGCAACCGTAATAGAAAACCGGGTAAGGGAAAGTAGGGTAAGGAGTATGCAGGGGAGAACAAGAGGCAGCGAAGGTTAGAGAAGGCACTGGGTGGAGGATAGTTGCTAGCAACATAAATTCCTAGGTTTAGGAGCAAACAAAGGGTTTTCCTTGAGGGTAGCGAGGGTTGGGATTAAGAAAATAAGGAGGATCGAGTCCTTTAGGAGCTAGGGAGAGGGGTAAGGGAGAGCAACGAAGGGAGTTTGAAGGGGGTTGTTGTCACCCTAGCAACATAATATTAGGGTTGTGATGATGGAGGAAGAGATGTAATTGTAAATTTTTCTCAGTTTTAGCCACCAGTTGAAATGTCAAAAATATCTCAGTTTAATGCCCAACCCATAATTTCATAAGGCTGGAAATAACATAAATTTTCAGATTGAAATAAACATTGTTGTAACTCAACTTTTAATAACAGAAAATGAAATAAATGCACACCATGAAATTTTCAAACACAGTAAGTTTTTGGCAACATGCCCAGGAAAATTCCACAAGGGGAAAACCTGTTAGGAGAGAGAGAGTATTTTTATTATTAGGAAATTTATAGCAAAACTCAAAAATTTTCAGACCAACTTATCTCAACTCGAAAGAGAAAATTTCTGCCACATTTTCTGTGCCAAACAAGAAAAATCAAACTCAAACTTTATCCTAATTTTGCCCCGATTTCTGTGTCGTTGTACGGATTGTACCATATGGACCTCGAAATTTGTGCCCAGTTTTTTTCTCGAAAATCGTGCCCAAAAATTTCCCTAAAAAATCGTGCGTGTTGTACTGAAAATCGTACCGTACGGACCAGGAATAAATGTTGATGTCCTCTCCTCGATTTTTTTTCCCTCTCTGTTGCTGTCCTTTCCCTCGATTTGCATGCTGCAAATGGAAACTTTCTCTCTTAGCGCTCTCCTTCACTTTAATCTGCAAAAGTGGCCGAAATGGCCTTTCCTTTCCTTTTTGGTGAGAACCCTAAGGTTCATCTAATCCAACGGTTGAGATTAGATTAGATTGGTGGATGAGATTAAATGCTCACATTTAAATCTCATAAATATTAAATTCACTCACCCACTTAAATTTATCAAAAAGTGACTTTATTCTCTAAAGTCGTATTAAATGCTCATCTTAAGTCATTTAATGCAAGGGTCACTTTATTTTCCCCTTTTAAGTGACTAAGGCTAAAGTCACCTAGGGGAACACTTTCCTAGGTACAAAAATCAACACTCCCTCATACCGAGGAAGGTGTTCTACACCATTCCCAACTTCTCTCTGAAGAAGACAAACTTGCCCCTCCCCGAATATTTCGTCAGAATATCTGCAACTTGCTCATCAGTCGAAATATACTGTAAAGTCACTGCTCCTATTTGAACATAATCTCAGATGAAATGATACTTGATCTCAATATGCTTTGACCGGTCATGAAATACTGGATTCTCAGAGATTTGGATGCAACTCTAATTGTCATAGTAGATCACCGTAGGCCTCAGCTCCTGATCAAATGAATTCACCAGCAACTTGCAAAGCCACAACGCCTCGCAACTGGCCTGACTAGCTGCCATATACTAGGCCTCTGTAGGACTCAAAGAAACCGATTTCTGCTTCCGAATGAACCACGACACTAATGCTGATCCCAAACTGAGACAACATCCGGAAGTTCTCTTCCAGTCTGCCACACTGCCTACCCAATCTGAATCTGTGAAGCCAATCAACCTGATCCCATTCGAACTCCTGTAGTCCAGACCATACTCCATTGTCCCTGCAGGGTAATGCAACACATGTTTTGCAACTACCCAATGCACTCTCCTAGGCTCAACCATGAACTGTGTTGATGTAATTGTAACTTCGGAATGTATTCACTTGTATTTCTTATGTATTGTAACTCAATGTTTATTCCGGGATGTATTTGTAATGTACTTGAGTCATGTCATGCCCCGATGTTCCTATCGGGAGGTTCTATAATGTAAACAAGTCATGTCAAGTCATTGTGGGTAACCCTCCTATTGGTCAAGGGTTAAAGTCCCCGCAGTTCCGGGGCACTAGGGTTATTAGACTCTCCTAGATAAGTCGGCCCTAGTTGGGTTTAGTCAAGTTGGGAATTAGTATAAATAGAGAGCTAGCCTCTCTATTTATCACACACTCACTCACACTCAGTTGTAGCGCATAGCTGAGGAAGAAGAAGACACTGGGGCAAGGAAGAAAGAGGTTACTGCTGTCGGGAGATCATCTTACTGTTTGGGTGTTGATTCTATCTCTGAGGAAGTTGCGGGGTTTTCTCCATTTATGGTTTCCCCAAGGATAAACATTGTGTTCATTGTCTCTTGTGTTTGATTGTTGTGCTTGTTATTCTCTCAGTTAAAGATCCTAATGTATTGCTAGCTTAATGATAAAAATCTAACATGGTATCAGAGCTAACCTGAGAAGAAGACACTGTGCAGCTGCGGGAACTAGGGCTTCCTACTTTGTGGATCTCTCTCCACAGATTTTTCAGCAAAAGAAGGTTGGAATAACTTTCCTCCCTAGGGTGCATCTTTCTGTCGAAGCAGAATCCAATTCTGAGGTTTTTTAGTTTTGGACCCGACACTACTACCAAAAATTAGGGCTTTCCACAGAAGTGGAATTTTTCAGTGAGCTCGGGCCTGGATTGATCTCCTCCTCAAAATCAAAGTTAGGGATCAAGATCAAAGTATTTGGTTGGACAGAACTCCGGAAAAGCAAAACCCTAATCTGCCCCTGAACTAGCAGTACAGAATTTCAGCTCCAAATCCAGATCCGACATCTTGACCTGGTAAGATCTAAATCTTTTGTATTTCCATTTGAGGTTCTCAGTTAAGATGTCTCATCATACCAAGCTTGATGAAAATCTCGAGGGAGCTGATAACTTCCAAGCCTGGAAGTATAGGATCTCCCTGGTCCTGGAAGAAAATGAGTTAAGACTCCTATATCAGTGAAGAGGTTCCAGTTCCAGAGGGAGATGAGGCTAAGGCCTTACACAAGAAGAAGTTGGTTATGGCAAAGAAGATTATTGTTGATTCAATCAAGGATCACCTCATACCACAGGTGTCCTCCCTAAAGACACCTAAAGCTATGTTTGATGCCCTAACCAAATTATTTGAAGGGAAGAACATAAACAGGAAGATGACTCTGAGAAACCAACTGAAGAATGTAAAGATCCAGAATGTTGAGACCATCCAGTCTTACTTTACAAGGGTATCTCAGATCAAGGAACAACTGGAAGCAGTAGATGAAGAAGTGGAAAATGCAGAGATTGTGATGACCACCTTGAATGGTCTCCCTAGATCATAGGACTCTTTAATTCAAGGGATCTGTGCTAGAAAGAAGTTAGTCAAATTCAGCAGACTATGGGAAGAATGCTCTCAAGAAGAAGCTCGGATAGCAGCTCGAGAAGAAAAGATGGGAAGTGAAGATCAAGCTCTCACAGCCCACACCAAGAAAACCAAAAGGGACCATCATCACTCCAAAGGTAAGTCTTATCACTCTAGAAGAGATTGGGCTACTGTTAGATGTTACACATGTGATGAGAAAGGTCACATATCCAAATACTATCCTAACAAAGGGAACTCAAAGAAGAAGAAGGGAAACAAGAGAAGACATCATGCCCTTGCTGCAGAGGATGATGAACCTTCCACAAAGAGAATTAGACAAGAAAGTGATTCTTCAAGTGATGAAGAATATGTGTTGATCTCCGCTCTCACGGGAACTGTTTCACATGGAAGCAATGATTGGCTCATAGATAGTGGTGCTTCCAAGCACATGACGAGATTCAAAGAATCATTTGTGAAACTATTTGAACATGATTCACCTCACAAGATGAAACTTGGGGATGACTACCAGTATCTAATAAAAGGTAGTGGTGAATCCTCCTATAAACTAGACTCTGGAAAGTCTATGAAGATGAAAAATGTATTGTTTGTACTGGGACTAAAGAAGAACCTCCTCTCCATATATGCATTGGATGCAAAAGGAATGAGGGTTGCTTTTGTAGATGGCCAAGTTCTTATGTGGCCAAAGGGAAAGACTTTTAACGATGCAATAGTGATTGGGGAACAAGAAGGAGGTCTATACAAATTGAAGGGACAACCAAAACAAGCTTTGGTTCATGACGCAGTAGAACCAAATGAACTTTGGCATAGAAGGCTTGCACATGTGCATTACAGGGCACTACCACTTGCAAGCAAAGTTGTTGAAGGTATTCCATAAATTCAAACAAAACATGATGGGGTCTGCAAAGGATGTGCGAAAGGAAAGAACACAAAGAAGACATTTCCAAGTAGCGAGAGCAAAGCAAAAAGAATCTTGGAAATCATCCACTCCGATGTATGCGGTCCAATGTCATCAAGTTCTCTAAGCGAGTATGTATACTGTGTTTCTTTTATTAATGATTTTTCTAGGAAGACATGGATTTACTTCATGAAGAACAAAGATGAAGTATTCAGCAAGTTCAAGGAATTCAAAGCCTTGATCGAGAACCACACTGAAAAGAAGATCAAGACTTTTCGATCAGATAATGGCGAAGAATTCAAATCAAATGAATTCAAAGAGTTATGTAAAGACTCAGGGATTAAGAGGGAGTTGTCCACTCCATATAATCCACAACAAAATGGGATTGCAGAAAGGAAGAATAGAACTATCATGGAAGCTGCAAGAGCAATGCTTCATGATCAAGATCTTCCTATGCATCTATGGGCAGAAGCTGCCAGAACAACGGTGTATGTACAGAACCGTACTCCACACAGAGTACTCGAGAACAAGACACCTGAAGAAGTATTTTCCGGAAAGAAACCAGAAGTCAGCCATCTCAGAATATTCGGTTGTCCAATGTACATATACATTCCAAAAGAGAAGAGAACAAAATTAGATCCTTCAAGAAAGAAGGGTATATTTGTGGGATACTCTGAAAGCTCGAAGGCTTACAGAATATACTTCCCAGGTTTCAAGAAGATCGACATCTACAGGGATGTAACATTTGATGAAGACCCAGCTTACGACAAATCCAGAAAGAGACCTGCTGAAGAACCTGAAGAAGCAGAAGCACCCAGAATTCATGATACAACCATGAACGAAGAAACTCAAGAAGAAGATCGAGAATTTGAAGGACCTGTAGATCCACCTCAGGAGAAGAATCCTCACAAGAGGAAACCTGCTTGGGTATGAGAATCTATCCAAGGTGCGGAAAGATATGGGGCTCCAAAAGAGAATCACAGAGAAAGAAAGAGGACCAGATCCTACTCCGGATATGTAGCCTTATTATGTGATTTCATCGATAAAGAACCTTCCAATTATGAAGAAGCGGCATAACAGAAAGAATGGGAAGATGCTATGATCGAAGAGTATCAATTGATCATGAAGAACGATGTTTGGGATGCAGTCCCAAGACCAGAAGGGAAGTATGTCATAACTTCCAAATGGATCTACAAGATCAAGCATGCTGCAGATGGTAGCATTGAAAAATATAAAGCAAGATTTGTTGCTCGTGGTTTCTCCCAAAAAAAAGGAATAGATTATGAAGAAACTTTTGCACCTGTAGCGAGATACACTTCCATCAAATCAGTACTTGCTTTGGCTACAGTGATGAAATGGAAGATACACCAGATGGATGTCAAGACTGCTTTCTTGAATGGTGTAGTGGAAGAGGAAGTGTATGTGGAGCAACCACTCGGTTTTGAGACACATGACAGGGAGTCTCAGGTGTGTAGATTGAAGAAAGCATTGTACGGCTTGAAACATGCACCCAGGACATGGTACGGTAGAATTGACAGCTTTCTATCTAGTTTGGGCTTTACCAAGAGTAAAGCAGATTCCAACCTTTACTACAAGGTTGAAGATGGAAACTCAGTGATGCTCCTACTATATGTAGATGATCTGTTTGTAACAGGTATGGATGGGTTGATTGCGGATACGAAGAAGAAGCTTGCTTCCAAGTTTGAAATGAAGGACTTGGGTATGATGCATTATTTTCTAGGCATGGAGGTGTGGCAGAATGCAGATGGAATCTTCCTTGGACAAGGGAAGTATGCAATAGAGATCCTGAATAGATTTGGGATGATGGACTGCAAGGCCTTAACCACACCTATGGCATCGAACCTGAAGCTATTGAGTAATGCTTCATCAGAGTCAGTTGATGCCATGATGTATCGTCAGATGATTGGGTCCTTGATGTACCTGACGAACACGAGACCAGATATTTGCTTTGCTGTGAACACCTTGAGCTAGTTCTTGACAGATCCGAGACATGTTCACTTGATTGTTGCAAAGCATATTCTGAGGTACCTGAAGGGAACGGTTGATTATGGGCTCAAGTATAAGATTGATTAGAAGATTAACCTGGAGGGTTATGTTGATTCAGATTGGGCAGGCAGTGCCATCAATAGGAAGAGCACTTCAGGGTGCTGCTTCAGTATGGGATCAGGTGTGATCTCTTGGTTTAGCAGGAAGCAATCTTGTGTGGCACTAAGTACAGCTGAAGCAGAATATGTCGCAGCCTGTTCAGCTAGTTGTGAGGCAGTATGGCTAAGGAAGTTACTGTCTTATTTATTTGATCTCCATTTAGATGCTACTTGTATATACTGTGACAACCAGAGTTGTGTGAAGTTGTCGGAGAACCCAGTGTTCCATGACAAGTCGAAGCATATTGAGATCAAGTATCACTATATCAAGGATATGGTGCAGAGAGGAGCAGTGAAGCTCCAATATGTTGCGATGGACGAACAGATAGCTGATGTGTTGACTAAGCCATTGGCTAGGGTGAAGTTTGAGTACTTCAGGAAAAAACTTGGTGTTCTCTAGATCGAGATTCCTCCCAAGAGGAAGTGATGTGTCCGTGTTGATCCCTTCTGACATGGTGAGAGGATTGGTTCCTTCCATGGTCAAATGTAAGTGATGTGCCCTTCTGACATGGTGAGAGGATCAGTTCCTTCCATGTTCAGATGTAAGTGTTGTGCCCTTCCGACATGGTGAGAGGATTGGTTCCTTCCATGGTCGGATGTAAGAGCTATGACATGGTGAGAGGATTGGTTCCTTCCATTGTCAAATGTATGTGTGGATTCCACATCCAGCATGAAACAGGGTTGGCTCTGTGAAGACCCATCTAGTATGAAAAAGGACTAGCTCTATGTGGATGCCACACCCAATATGAAAAAGGACTGGCTCTGTGAAGACTCATCTAGTATGAAAAAGGACTAGCTTTGAGTGGATGCCACACCCAGTATGAAAAAGGAATGGCTCTGTGAAGACTCGTCTAGTATGAAAAAGGACTAGCTCTGAGTGTATGCCACACCCAGTATGAAAAAGGACTGGCTCTGTGAAGACTCGTCTAGTATGAAAAAGGACTAGCTCTAAGTGGATGCCACACCCAGTATGAAAAAGGACTGGCTCTGTGAAGACTCGTCTAGTATGAAAAAGGACTAGCTCTGTGTGGATGCCACACCCAGTATGAAAAAGGACTAGCTCCGTGTGATGATACATCCAGTATGAAAAAGAACTGGCTCTGTAGATGTACATCCAACATGAAAAAGGGATGGCTCTGTAGAACTTCCTGTGATGAGAAGAATCAAGTGATAGCACCCGTGATGATTCAAAGATGATGATCCAGCAGTGATGATCCAGATCCAATGACGATGTCCAGTGATGATCCAGATCGAGTGATTATCCATATCTAGTGATGATGATCCAGATCGAGTGATTATCCATATCTAGTGATGATGATCCAGATCGAGTGATGATCCAGATCGAAGATGAAGATGACCTGAAGATGAAGATGACTTGAAGATGAAGGTGACTTGAAGATGATGAGGACTCGATGATGATCCAAATGATACAAAGAAGAATACTTGTGCTAAAAATTGTGTCGAAAGAATACCTTCCTAGTTAAGAGGGAGTGTTGATGTAATTGTAACTTCGGAATGTATTCACTTGTATTTATTATGTATTGTAACCCGATGTTTATTCCGGGATGTATTTGTAATGTACTTGAGTCATGTCATGCCCCGATGTTCCTATCGGGAGGTTCTATAATGTAAACAAGTCATGTCAAGTCATTGTGGGTAACCCTCCTATTGGTCAAGGGTTAAAGTCCCTTCAGTTCTGGGGCACTAGGGTTATTAGACTCTCCTAGAGAAGTCGGCCCTAGTTGGGGTTAGTCAAGTCGGGAATTAGTATAAATAGAGAGCTAGGCTCTCTATTTATCACACACTCACTCACACTCAGTTGTAGCGCATAGCTGAGGAAGAAGAAGACACTGGGGCAAGGAAGAAAGAGGTTACTGCTGTCGGGAGTTCATCTTACTGTTTTGGGGTTTTACTTTTGGTGCTGATTCTATCTCTAAGGAAGTTGTGGGGTTTTCTCCATTTATTGTTTCCCCGAGGATAAACACTGTGTTCATTGTCTCTTGTGTTTAATTGTTGTGCTTGTTATTCTTTCAGTTAAAGATCCTAATGTATTGCTAGCTTAATGATAAAAATCTAACAAACTGACTGAGAGTGTTCACTTCAAAACAAAAATCTAGTCGAGAGTTGACCAAATACATCAATGAAACAATGAGCTGATGATATAGTGTAGGATCCACCAACTCTCCCTCAAAAGCATGAAGCTTCTTCCAATTGGTGACCATCGGTGTCGACATCGACCTGCAATCCTCCATCCTAAATCTCCTCAAAATATCAAAATCATACTTTCCCTATCCCACGAAAATATGTCCAGGCTCTTGCCAAACCTCCAATCCCAGAAAATAGTGCATCAACCCAATATCATTCCTCTCATACTCTGAAGCAAGATCTTTCTTGCAAGCTGCAATGTGTCTCTCTCCTCATGCGATAAATAAGTCATCAACATATAACAAAAGAATGAGCAGATCATCTCCAACCATTATGAAATAGAGATTTCGATCTGCCTCACTCTTCTAAACCCCCATCCGCTGCAAGTAAGAATCGATCTTGGAGTACCAAGCTCTAGGAGCTTGCTTCATCCTATGCAAGGATTTCTTCAGCCTACAAACACGAGACTCTCTCTTATAAATCTCAAATCCCTGAGGCTGCTCAACATAATTCTCCTCCTGTATGATTCCATTGAGAAATGCGGTCTTCACATCCATCTGATGGATCTTCAAATCCATTTCCGCTGCAATGGAATTCAATGCCTTGATCGAAGTATACCGAGCAATTGGAACAAAGGTCTCATCATAATCCACTCCCTCAACCTGTGAAAAACCCCGTGCTACGAACCTGGCCTTGTACTTCTCCACACTACCATCCGCAACATGCTTTAGCTTGTAAAGCCACCGAGAAGTCACCACCAACTTCCCCTCAGGTCTCGGAACTATCTCCCAAACATCGTTCTTCATGATGGAATGGTACTCATCCATCATGGCATCTCGCCAAAATGGTGCTAGGAGGCCTCCTCAAAATTAGAAGGCTCTGAATCATGTAGACTAGCCACTAATACCATACCCAATCTATCTAGCATCTGGATAGACCTCACTAGCTCACTGGGAGTTCCAAACTCCTTTGATTCCTTCAAGGTGTCTCGAAGCCACTTAGGTGTCTTCTTCCTTAGAGGCTGCTCCCACGCTGGTTTGTCCTCATCTGAAGAACTACTAGAAGTAGAAACCCCAGTAACCTGTGAACCAGAAGCTGGTGTACCAACAACTGGTGAAATCTGTGATCCTGGTCCTCTGTATGGTGAACCTATAATATGAGACCCAAAACCTATCCCCGAAGATCCTACTGGCTTAACCACTGAAACTAGTGAACATGTTCCTACACTGTGTGGTCCAGTAACCCCGGAAACCTATGATCTTGTCTACCTTATTGATGGTACCTGTGTAACAACCTAAGGTGCAAGAACTTGCTGCTCTCGCTGCTCCAGCTCTCTCGACTTCCTGAAGGCCCGCTCCTCCTCAAAATTCACATCCCTCCTGACAACAACTTTCCTATGAGAAGGAAGGTAAACACGGAAGGCCTTCGAAGTCTCATCATAGCCCACAAAGATGCCCTTCTCTGCGGTGGGCTCCAACTTTGTCCTCTTCTCAGAAGGGACATGAGAGTATGTCAAACTACCAAATATGCGAAAATGGTTGACCTCAGGATTCTTTCCTGTGAAACACTCCTCAGGTGTCATGTTCCCCATGGCACGATGGGAACTCCTGTTCTGAAGATATACAGTTGTGTTGCATGCCTCATCCCAAAGGAAGAAAGGAAGTGACTGGTCATGTAACATAGCTCTGGCTACTCCAACAATAGACATGTTCTTCTTCTCTGCCACTCCATTATGCTCTGGAGTGTATAGAACCGTCAACTGCCTCCTGATACCATCATGTCTGCAATATCCATCAAACTCCTTGGAGGTATACTCACCCTCGTTATTCGATCTGAGAACTCGGATCTTCCTCCCTACAAGAGCTTTGAACTCTTGGAACCTCTACAAGACCTCCTCATATTTCTTGCTCTTCAGGAAGTAGATCTAGGTCTTCCTGGAATGATCATCAATGAATGTCACATAATACTAATATTCTCTCAAGGAAACATATGACATCGATCCACACAAATCTGAATGTATCAAGTCAAGAATCCCTGCTGACCTGCTATCACTGCTAGGAAAAGCAGTTTTGGTGTACTTTCTCAAAGCACACCCCCTGCAAACATCACTATACTCTGAGCTGAACTCTGGTAAACCTGTAACCATATGTCTCTAAAACCCCAAACCTAGATGATGCAAGTGAGCCATCCTCCTATGCTAAAGCTCGCAAAGCTCACTATCGCTGCTATGTGCCAAGGCATGCCGAGGTTGAAATAAGTTGTACAGTCTCCCGCACCTAACTCCAATGGAAAATGAAGCAGATGGTCCTACAGCCTTGGGAAACACATGCACATGTCCATCTAGGAAGGACACCCCAAGACCTCGATCCTCTATCATGGAAACTGACACCAAGTTCTTCTTCATCCTAGGTACATACAATACATCTCTCAAAACCATGGGACTCATGGGCTCCCTCTGAAAGGTAATAGTTCCACGCCCAACTTCTCTAACTGCAGAATCATCTCCCAACACCACCTCCACATCAGTCTTTGTCTGTGAAAGCTCGAAGAACATCTCATGAGCACCTGTCTTGTGGCTTGAAGCTTCGCTATCAATATACAAAGTGCTAGAAGTAGATGCACTATAGGAATGGTCTGTCAACAAGGAAACATCCCTCTCTCTATCAACATCTGCACTGGTGATAATAGATGCTCTCTCTCTATCAATATGCCTAGTGCACGGAGAAAACTCTCTTTGAAATCTAGCTTCAAAGTCATCAACCTCCGCCGAAGCTCCTGTCTGTTGCTGCTTCTTCTTCTTCTTGTACGGACACTGCCTAGCATAGTGTCCGAACTTTTGACAAGCAAAATACTTTACAGTGCTCAGATCCTTCTTCTGCCCATCCTGTTGCTTGGCCCCACCCTTCTTAGGACCCTTCTTGTTCTTCTTCTTCCCCTTTGATGTCAAAGCCACATCCTCCTCCTCATCCCTACTAGTAGAAGCACTGCCCTGCAAAAGCCCCTCCGAGTCTCCTCCTGGACAAAATCATCACACATCCTATCCCATGATGGTAAGTTCTCCCTGGCAACCACGGCCTCCACAAATACAACCCAAGGCTTCGTCACCCCATTCATAGTTTTCCGCACCAGCTCCGGACCAGGAACAATCTTCCTAACTGCCGCAAGATCATCTTTTACTTGTGAGATCCTAGTAAGGTAAGTCAACATAACCTCCCCTTTGACCATCCTGATACTTTTCAGCTTCTCACTCAAAACCATCTTCCTATTCTCATTTGAGCTCTGAAACAATCCGGTCAAATCATCCCACATCTTATAAGCTCGGTCTTTACTCAAGATGTGACGAATGACATGGTCTTTAACTATATCAAGAATTATCCTTATGGCCTTAATGTCCTTCTTATTGAAGGCTGCTAGTGCAACTGGATCTGTGGTAGCATTGGGAATGACAATGGGGTGAGCAGTAGTATGATTGACTACCTCATCCCATAGCTCATTCTCCTCCAACACAAGCAATATCCGGGCCTTCCATGGGACAAAGTTCCCTACCCCATCAAGCCTATCCTCTTTTCTCAGTCTGGTTGAAGTCATATTTTTCAAAGAAAAAGTTTCAACAAAATGCTGCTAACTGTCAAAAGATATTTTCTGAATTCTGGAAATTACTTTTTTGTTTGCAAAACTTCATTTTCTGCCCCACTCACCTCTGATACCATGTAAGTTTTTCTCATTTTCAGCCACCGATTTAAATGTAAAAAATATCTCAGTTTAATGCCCGGCCCAAAATTTCATAAGGCTGGAAATAACATAAATTCTCAGACTAAAATAAACACTGCTATAACTCAACTTTTAATGACAAAAAATGAAATAAATGCACACCATGAAATTTTCAGACAAAGTAAATTTTTGGCAACATACCCAAGAAAAACCCACAAGGGGAAAACCTGTTAAGAGAGAGAGAGTATTCTTATTATCAGGAAATTTACTGCAAAACCCAGAAATTTTCAGACCAACTTATCTCAACCCAGAAGGGAAAATTTCTGCCTCGTTTTGTGTGCCAAACAAGAAAACAAACTCAAAATTGTTCTTGTTTTTTGCCTTGATTTCTGTGCCACTGTATGGACTGTACGGATTGTACCATATGGATTGACTTTATGGACCTCGAAATTCGTGCCCGGTATTTTTTTCTCGAAAATCGTGCCCGTTGTACTGAAAATCGTACAGTATGGACTAACAATAAATGGTGTTGTCCTCTCCTCGATTTTTCTTCCCTCTCATTTGCTATCCTTTCCCTCGATTTGCGTGCTACAAATTTTTTCTCTTTCTCAGAAAAAATGGAAACTTTCTCTCTCAGCTCTCTCCTTCACTTCAATTTGCAAAAGTGACAGAAATGGCATTTCCTTGCCTTTTTGGTGAGATCCCTAAGGTTCATCTAATCCAACGGTTGAGATTAGATTAGATCGGTGGATGAGATTGAATGCTCACATTTAAATCTCATAAATGTTAAATTCACTCACCTACTTAAATTTATCAAAAAGTGACTTTATTCTCTAAAGTCATATTGAATGCTCATCTCAAGTCATTTAATGCTGCAAGGGTCACTTTATTTTCCCCTTTTAAGTGACTAAGGCTAAAGTCACCTAGGGGAACACTTTCCTAGGTACAAAAATCAACAGTAATTAACCCTTGGGCTAACCTAACTAACCTAACCTAGGTTTCTACTAACAAAAAACTACCTTAAACCTAACCTAAACTAACCCTAGACTAGGTTTTTGGAAGAGACAATAGTGTGAAAACAAAGGGAAAATTACCACCATTGCTCGATAACACCCCTTTTGCTCGAAAATTTTGGCTCTCTCCCCCTGGGGTACACCTAAAGGTGCGTTGGGTACAATTGCAACGTAACAGTACACTCTTAATTGTATTATCTATTTATAAAAATAAAAAATTGGTGGAGAGCGATCATCTTTGACTAAGTCTCCCAGGGTTAACTAAGATATACATATTTTGGTTGGTGATCAAAGGTGACCAAGACCCTTGTGATGCATGTACAATGAGATGGGGAAAATAAAGTAGAAAGTGTAAATTACAATCATAATGCATATAGGGACTAAGTCCATTGAAGACTAAATCTCATCAATTTTTCCCTGCTGAGAGGAAATCGTTTACAGTTTTTGTTTATGGTACCCACTTTCCAAAAAAGGAGACAACATAATTGGTAGGCACTTTGTGTGGATTGGATTGTCCTAAAATATTATTGGAAGGTTAACTTTTTCTGAAATGTGGGATCATGCAACCGTTGGTATTTGGCTGGAAGAATAAATGTCCTTTCTACTGAAGAACCATGCTTAACATGGGTTGTTCTAGGATGGATTGTTCCTAAAGAATGTATCAATTGAACCATGTCTGAAAGCATACATATAAACCACGACGAATAGTATGAATCCATAGTAGTTTCATCTTTTTCAAGATATCTTCGACTATGGACCATCTATTAGAGTTCATCAACACACTAACTTTAATGCAAAGAACATGTTGAACCTCCTTTATCCCTACATATATTCTTTTCATGATTGGATATAGAGCTCAACATTTCCTTATTTCCATTATGCTCTATTCTAGCTGTTCTAGAACCTTCTTTGCTTTATTGTTGTTTTTTATACATTGCCTCCTAAATACAACTCAGACAAGAGGCAAGGTCTGCAATGCATAATATTTGTTTGAAAGGTTTAATATCATTAAGAAATGAGCAAATCAATTAGTAAGAACTAATACGAATGCAAAGTGAATAGAGAAGTTGACTAGCCATAGCTTTGGGAAGACTTTGATAAGATCAAGGGTTTCTATAGCCTCTATCCATGAACTAGGTGGTGAGTTCCAAGGTTTAGATCATTATGGAGGATGGCTTTGATGGGATGAGACAATGCAAGGATGTTGACACCAGCCTCAAGCAGACCCTTACACCTTCAATCTTTGTCAAAACACCAACCTGTTAATGGAAAAAACAATGATACAAATCTATCTTACATTTCAACGCACATCAAGTAGTTAAAGTTACCTTTGGTGCTGCCATTTTCAAGTGATACCAACACTCAAATTATTTCACTTAATGTTAGTGTGTGGCATTGTTAAACTAGTAGCAACAAGGAAGGTCTTCCTGCATGCATGTGTTCTTGCATGCAGAAGACTTAAAATAGGAAACCAATTGTATTTAATTTACTTTTCCTAAGTTTACTTTGGAAAATAAATTAAAGTGATCTAAATTAACTTTAGTGAACCACTAGTTAAAGTGAAAGTGAAATTAGGGTTTTTGCTTTACCACTAGTTAAAGTGAAAGTGAAATTAGGGCTTTCGCTTTACCTAAAGTTATAAAAGAGAGATCAATTGGTGGAGAGAACACACACACTTGTATTTCGACAGAGACATGATACAGACAAGGAGAGAAAGTCAGACAGAGGATTTAGGTGAGAAGATGGAGGAGCGAGCAGCAGGATCATCGAGCTTCGTATAGCTAGGCCGTACACTCACACAGGAGGGTGTTGAGGTTTAGCTAGGATTTGCCCAGTGATTCTGCCAGGTATTGCATTCGCCAGGTTTGGGTGAATTTGCAGTGATTGTAAAAGTTCCATATTTTCTCATAATAAAATATATATCTGACTGCTGCACCGGTTTTCCCATCTTGGGTTTTTTCGGGGGTTTCCATACCCAAAATAATAGTGTCAATATCATGATGTGATGTTGTGATTTATTTCTCAGTTTTATATTCCGCTACATACTGTAAGAGATATTCATGTGTGGTTATCAATTGATATTTTGCATGCATTGTTTAACCCTAGTTGAATATTAAAGGAAAATTCACATGGTATCAGAGCTCTGGTGAGCTAAAACTGAGAGATTTGCAGCAACAGTGATAGATCAGGGGCAGATCTATAGGAAGACACAAACCTAGACTTCTAGATATAGGGTTTGACAGGTACACTTCACTATACCCGTGCAGTTGAGATTTGAGGATAGACTCCAGGGTGCTCAGAACTTTCCTACATGGAAAGAAAGGATCACAAGGATCCTAGACGTCAGTGATGCAGAGGAGCACATTGACTCCATGAAGGTTGCACCCATTGATCCAACAGATTTAGCAGCTTGGAAGAAGATTAATTCCAGAGCCATGCTGATTATCATGGATGGAGTGAAGGACCATATAGTCCCTCACCTTTCTGGTAAGAAGACCGCAGCAGAGATGTGGACGGCTTTGGAGAGTCTGTACCAAAGCAAGAACGAGAACCGGAAGATGGTGTTGCAAGAGAAGATGCACAACACCAAGATGGACAAGGGAGAAGGAGTGGTGCCTTATCTCACGAGGCTCACACAGATCAGGGACGAACTTGGAGCTATTGGCTCTAAGACAGTGGATGCGAAGCTAATTTGGATAGCACTCAATGGCCTCTCTAAGCCATGGGACACCTTTGTCAAAGGTGTTGTGGCTAGGGAGAAGCTCCCTGATTGGCAGAGACTATGGGATGACTTTGTGCAGGAGGAGACCTGCATGGGTCAAGGATCAGGCTCATCCAATAGTGCCCCGCAGATTGTGGATGAGGAGGCTCAAGCCCTTACAGGGAAGAGCAAGGGGAAGACAAAGAGGAAGAAGGATGGTAAGAAGAACCTTGATGTGTCAAAGGTCAAGTGTTTTATCTACCACAAGTAGGGACATTTTGCCTCCCAGTGCCCAAACAAGAAGAAGAAGAGTAACACTCAGATGGTTGGATCTGCAGAGGTGGATGAGTTCAGCAGGAACTTCGATGAGGAGTTCTGTTTGATAGCTTGCATGGCAAGCACCACAACAAGCAACATATGGTACATTGATAGTGGAGCATCTAGTCACATGACTGGACAGAAGGAGTTCTTCTTCAAAAACTTGTAGGAGGGTGGAACAGGGATCCACGTTGAGCTGGGTGATGATGCGTGGTATCAGGCA
>LPNX011047672.1:1265748-1286475 GCA_001517045.1 Pseudotsuga menziesii | reverse complement strand
GTTTGGATGATGATGTACCGACGAAGCCTCTGCCTCGAGTAGAGTTCGAACACTTTCGAGACAAGCTTGGTGTTGTTCGGACAGACCTTCCTCGAAAGGGTGAGTAGTGATGTTGCAGTGGGATTGTATCATCCCTGGGCATTTTCCCTAAAGTGATCCAGAGACCTCGGTCCTCGAGAATGAAGAGGGATTGTATCATCCCAGGACATCTGTCCATTATAGATCCAGTGACCTCGGTCATCAAGAAAGTGATGGGATTGTATCATCCTTGGGCAGCTTCCCTAAAGTGATCCGAAGACCTCGGTCTTCAAGAATGAAGAGGGATTGTATCATCCTGGGACATCTGTCCATAATAGATCTGGTGGCTTCGGTCCTCGAGAATGTGGTAGGATTGCATCATCCTTGGACTCAAGTCCTAAAGGGATAGGGAGTGATTATCTCGTAATTGTATCCGGTGACTTCGGTCGTCGAGAATGGGGGAGGATTGCATCATCCTTGGACTCAAGTCCTAAAGGGATAGGGAGTGATTATCTCGTAATTGTATCCGGTGACTTCGGTCGTCGAGAATGGGGGAGGATTGCATCATCCTTGGACTCAAGTCCTAAAGGGATAGGGAGTGATTATCTCGTAATTGTATCCGGTGGCTTCGGTCGTCGAGAATGTGGTAGGATTGCATCGTCCTTGGACTTAGTCCTAAAGTGATAGGGACTGATTCTCCCGTAATCAATCCGGTAACTTCGGTTGTCGAGAATGTGGTCGGATTGTATCATCCTTGGACTTTAAGTCCAAAAGTGATCCAAAGACTTTTTGTCTTTGAGTTGTGGATTGCAGGTTGTTGCTGATGATGATGATGACATACTGATCGAAAGATCAGAGTATGATGATGATGACGTACTATGATGATGACGCACTATGATTATGATGTTTCTGATCGAAAGATCAGAGTATGATGATGATGTTTCTGATCGAAAGATCAGAGTATGATGATGATGTTTCTGATCGAAAGATCAGAATGTGATGATGATTATGATCGACAGATCAGAATATGATGATGATGATGTTGCTACTGATCGAGAGGTCAAAGTACTGAAGATGTTGCTGCTGATCGAAAGGTCAAGGTGTTGAAGATGTTGTTGTTGATCGAAAAGTCAAAATGCTGAAGATGTTGTTGATCAAAAGGACAAAATGCTGAAGATGTTGTTGCTGATCGAAAAATCAAAGTGCTGAAGATGTTGCTGATTGAAAGTTCAAAATGTTGAAGATGTTGTTGCTGATCGGACAGTCAAAGTGCTAAAGATGTTGTTGATCGAAAGATCCAAGTGCTGAAGATGTCGTTGCTAATTGAAAGATCAAAATGCTGAAGATGTTGTTGATCAAAGACCGAAGATGTTGTTGATGATGAAGATTGAAGATTGAAGATGAAGACTACATGATGTTGAAAAGCTTCCAATGATTTATAGATGTGTTACCCTGCTGATGTTGATGATGTCCCCCATCTCTGCTCTTGTTGTTGTTGATGTAGAATACCCTTCTCGTTAAGGGGGAGTGTTGAAATATTGTAACTTCGAAGAATATTCTTTATGTATATTTTGTGGTCCCCGGTGGTCCAACCGGGAGAACGATTTGTATTTCATTGTACCCCGATGCTCCTAATCGAAAGAACTAATAAGAGTCATGAGGTAGTCCCCTCAAATTGTAAAGGTGGGTCATCAGCACCCCAGTGTGGTTACTTGAGCCTACATGTGTAACTCGAGCCTACATGAGTTAACTTAAGCCGACATGTTAATTGAGCAAACTTTAAGTGAACAGATGAATATAAATAGAGGTGTAGTGCTCCTCACTTGAGACACACATACTCACTTGGAATAGCGCACTTGTGAAGGAGAGGAGTTGCTGGAGAAGGAGGAGAATCAGGTTTTTTATCTCCTTGTTGGTTTTACCTTTTTTCCTTTTTGGGGCATCTATATTGAGGAAGCTTTTGCTGGGTTTTTCCCTTTAGGGTTTTCCCAGGATAAATCTATGTTGTTCTTGTGATACTGTTTCTTTCAGTGATCCTGTTTTATATGCTTTTATTATGAAAAATGAAATGATATACTGATGTCTTAGTTAAGCATATGAAATTTAACAAATTCCTCAATGGTGATGTTGAGGAAGAGGTTTACATACAACAACTTGAGGGGTTTGTAGTGCATGGGAAGGAGTCCCATGTATGCAAACTGAAGAAATCCATGTTGGGATTAAGCAAGCCCCGTAGTATTGGTATTTGAGTTTGAAAACTATATTCAGAGATTGAGATTCTCTGAGAGGGAAGTTGTTCCAAACCTGTACTATAATATTTTAAAGAACCAACCTCTGGTATTGGTTCTCTATGTTGATTTTTTTTCTTTACCGCAGAGGACCAACAGATAGTTTGGTGCAAGTGGGAGCTCACTTCTGAGTTCAAAGACTTGAGTCTTATGCACTAATTTTTTGGTCTTGAAGTTTGGAAAAGGAAAGATAAGATTTTATTTTTGCAAAGAAAGCACAATTGATGTGTTGCAAAGGAAACTACACGAGTCAGATTCTTGATTGGATCCAACGGATTCTACCAAGTATAGTCAGCTCATTGGTCCCTTGATGCAAGTGATACATAGTAGACCTATTATATGTTATGTTGTGAGTCATACCATGTATGATCCTATACATAGACATTGGATTGCTTCTACGCTTGTGATTAGGTACCTTCGAGGTACATTTTCTTATGGACTCGAATATGCCTCCAATGGTGAGCTAAAGTTACTAGGTTATTCCAACTCCAATTAGGATAGTAGTATTGTGTCTAGTACTATAGAATCAAAAATGTATTTCAATTATTACTACATAACCAAAGTGTGTCATGGCTAGTACTACATAAGAAAATTATATTGCGGCTAGTACTACCTATCGAGAAGTTGTGTGGCTGAGGAAACTACTAGTTGGGTTGTTTGGGGAGAAGCTTGAGATTATGGTCATTCGTTCTGTTAAAAAGAGGTGTATTAAGCTCTCATAAAACCCTCTGAGATGAAGTATCACTTCATCAAATACATGGTCCAAAGAAGTGCCTCAATACATTGGTACTAATGAGAAGATAACATATGGGTTATATAAGACTTTGTCTGTGACGAAGTATAGGTACTTTCGAGAAAAGCTTGGTATGGCAAAGAATGGTTCACTCGCTAAGAGGGAGGGTTAAAGTTACAACATCACAAGTTATTCTCCAAGCCAATCTTGTGCATTAGGATTGGGCCTCATGTGTTGAGGTAATAAGGAGCCTAATTTGGACTTAGGAAACTTGAAGTAAAATTATTGGGTTGGACCCAATAATGACTAACCCTTATGTGTAAAGGTTAATCCTCATGTGCCAAGGTGAATAATTTGATATGTCAAAGAAATGACATTGTACGGTCTTGTTAGACAAGGCTAAGGACTTGTGTACCAAGTTGGATCCTCATGTGTTGAGGTGGGCCTCATGTGTAGAGGCAATGCTTTGTTAGTTGAATCATGTTGATGTGTGGCATTCTACTAACCATTATCTAGCTATTAAGTCTTCTCTAGAGACTAATCACCTCCAGAGTGAATTACTTTAGCATAAGGTCAGTTGGCACGAATAGTAGATGACATGACCACATCAATGGACAAATCTCCTTAGTATAATTGTTATGATAGATAATTAATATGATAAGTAAAAGTGGGAACATATGGATCATGCAGATAAGATAGAGAGATAAGAGATAGCATGCATAGAGAAATATTGAATTCGAATTGCTCGTGATAATTAACTTCGGTTAAATAGATAATTCAAATTGCACATGTTATTGATTTTAGTTAATGTGGAGAAAACTAAGTTCATTAACTTCAGTTATATCATCAATTCAAGCTTCAGTTAAATAAAGAGAACTCAGTGTATTCACTTTAGTGATGTAATCAAGTAAGACTTTAGTAAAAAGAGTTAATGAAAGTGCTAATAAATAAGATGTAGTTAACTAAAGTGACTTGCATGAAAATACTTTAGTTAAACTAAAATCTAACACTTTAGTTAAAAGACGACACATAAGCTATCTATCTAACTGAATTATTTAGCCTTAAGTTAATGTTTGAGTTCAATCTAAAGACAATCAATAAATATATGTGCCTTGGTTGAGTCATGAACTCATTACGGTCATCCAATTTACAAGCATCCAAGGCAAAAGGGTGAATTAGTGTGCAATGTTTGCCTACCAGTGTAAATAATGTGAATTGACTTGTATGTTGGGAATATTGTTGAGAACCTCCTTCATTATTTATTATCTCTCGCTCCGTGATAACACTTGGGGTGTTGATTCTTTCTTATCTTGCACCTGGGATGTCGAAAGAAATTTGCTATTGTAAAATACATTCCCTGATATCTATTGGTATTATACTTTGGATATTTGTTGGGGTTTTTGTCCCTTGTTGTTTTGAGGGTTTTCCCCAGGATACATACTATGTTTTGTGTGATTTCTTATGTGTATGGATGTTCAAATCGTTTCAAGTACTCAGTATTTCTACATTTAAAGATTAAAGATCAAAGCTCAACCAAAGATTTAATAAAAATGTACACCTTAGATTTGAATATATACAGCCTAGATTTGAATATAGTTATTTTAGACTAATGCATGGATGTTTATCTTGGTTATTTTAAATGTACACTTTAGATTTGAATATATACACCCTAGATTTGGATATCAAACCTTAGGTGCATTGTAAGACCAACTAACATTAGGTGTGTTTCTCGAGTGTGGACTATTGAAAAATTTCAAGAGTCCTAACATGTGAAGTTATTCCATGCTACTAGAGATGCTAGTAGACTTATCGGACTTAGATAACCAAGTTTTCAATGTTGGACATGATACTTTACATATAGACTTTGAGGACATTTATTTCCTAACAGAACTATTTGGATGAGGGTCGTCATTAGTTCTGAAAGGAGGCAATTGTGGTGAGACTCAAATGTAGTGACTAACAATATCCGTGGGTATTATCATGCTCATACTAAAAAGACCAACAACAAAGTGCCAATTGACACAATCTAGGATGGAAATAAATAAATAAGAGAATAATAATAACAACAAGATAATAGGTAAATAATAAATAAGAACTATATTAAAATCAATTAAGTAATTATGAAGTTTTTTTACCTTTACTTTCAAAATAGTGCCTCTCAATCTCTCCCACTTGTGCAAGGCAGCAACCATGGTCCTTTCCTAGATGCTCACTCTCCCTGCACATGGTGACTAGGACTCCAGTAGACAACCCCCCATCCACTGCATAGTTCCCTCCTCTACATTCCTTGTTAAGTTTTCATATTTGTTGCTCTCCAACCTCACTAATGGAATTAGTGGCTATAGTATCAGGTGGATTTGAACATCCTACTTCCTCTTGTCACACCCCCTCGCGTTTGGTGTCAATTTCTTAAGATGATGCTATTAAAGATGGAACATTTTGCGACATTGTGAAGAATGGAGGAATCTCACCCCCCTTGAATAATCTCATGCTCCAAGAGGCTTTGGCCTTTATATTATAGTAGATTTTGATGTTGAAGTGAGCGTTCTTCTATAGATCCCATGGCCTTGTGTGTTATTTTAATGGTTTATGGATTTGATTAGTTTATTTGCATAGGTGGATCTCCTGTTCCTGGAAACCCCTTTTGAGAGAAGAATATTTTGTTTATCCATTTTGTTAGCTCTCCAGGAAACTCCTCTAGGTTGCAGCTCGAGGATGCCTGGTAACTTAAATGTTTTTAATGGTTTTTCTAAATGGATCAAGTCAGATGTCCTAAAGGACCTCACACACTCAAAACATGCATAAAACTCAATCAAAAGATAAGACTTCTAACCACCAATGTTCAGAGGGTTGATAATAAGGTGAATAAATGAAGAACTTACTATGCTGGCAGATTCATATATAAAGCAATCACATATGAATGGCTAATCATAACAAGGAAAAATACTTGAAATTCAACTCATCAACACATAGATAGGATGACAGCTATCTGGTATTAGATAAAAAGAATAAACCTGAATCAGACATTCAAGCACAAGTACAGAATAGAAAAGAGATGGAACCTAAACATATAATGGCAAAAGAGCTTATATTAAATGATGAATAACATGAGAAGCTTGATAACAATAAGGGTCTAAAAGTCTTTGAAGTCGAACCCTTGCTTCAACATAAGTCTTAGGCTTTATAGCCTTTACAAAATTTATTTCAGATCCTGAAAAATTGGATCTGATTTACTAAAAATAAATAAAATAACTGTTTTTTGCAAAATTAGGTCAAAAAACCCTTATTTAAGTGCTAACCTATCTAACTCTAACACTTGTTCACTCCTTGAACTCTTTGATAATTGTAGTGATCACTAAAGTAGAGTTATGACCTATTATCTGACATATGAGTCATGGTTTGTCAAAAGCAGGTTGGGTTTGTGACCCATTTCACCTTGATGGCACCCTCAAAACTAGAACAGACCCCTTCCACCGATGCCTTTAATCAATTTTCAGCTTCATAATTCACCCTTGAGGTGTTTGCACCCATCAAAATAGGTTCTATATGGAAAATATGTATTTTTGCACCTTTTTATGCTATCGGTGGTTAAGGCAACAAAATCTTGGGTCTGTAAGCTACCGAAAGCTCTGCTTTCGGTGGCTAATGAACAGCTGTTGTGTTTGCCTAAACCACCGAAAGCCCCGTTTTCTACAAAATTTAATTAGTCTTTAATCAACCTTTTACAACTTTACTCCTCACCTTCTCATACTTCTTCAGCCTGCATAAGATTTGGAATATCAGCAACATCATGGGCTACCTTCGGGTCCTGAAGGCTAATAGCTGCCTCTGCTAGGGTTTCCAGTGCAAGGTGTGTTTTAGGGTTTGGATCCTTCTTCTGCAACCTTGCCATTCTGACCATCATGTAGAGCCTGGAGTTATCCTTCATTAATCTCATATTTCTCCTTTCCAGTACAACATACATCCCTCTCATTTCTAGGAGAGAATTATGCAATTGAGTATTTCTTTTGGTTAAAGTTGCATTGGTTCTTTTGATCTCCCTATCTAAGACCTCTAGTTCATGTATTTGCCCTAATAGCTGGTTGATTCTCTGGGCCCTAGGTTTGCTAGAGGAAGTTTCTTCCACTGGTTCACCTTGGTCTTCTTTTGGTGTGGGTGATGGAAACTCTTCTAGCCTTTCTTGAGATTGTTCTGCTAGGTTATCCTCCTGTTCCTCTTGATCCTCGGAGTCTGAGTAAGGCAAGTTGAGTATGTTTATGTCTGGAGCTGAAACTTCCTCTACCTTCCCACTGAAGTCCAGATTTATCTTGGCTTTGTTGGTCTCAGTAGTTGGAGAGGGCTGATCCACTGTCACTGGTGAGATGGCCCTCCTCTTCCTCTTGCCACTCCTCGGAGTGGTGGACTTCTTTGAAGGGGACTTTCCTTTGTCTTCTAGCTGTAAGCTTGTTTCAAACTCATTTCAAAATAAGAAGCATGTCCATGCAATGTTTCTTCTTTGCAGCAGTTCTTGGACAATGAGCTTTATCAACCCATGGTGGGATAGCCTGCTTGCAATTTTGGTGGGCTGGGCCTTGACCTAGTGGGCCATCTTGGTCAAGCTCTTGTGAGGTAGAAAGGCAGGTTTAAAGGGTTTACGCCTGTAAGATGGTTCATCAATTTAAAGTGGTATATCATCACCCTGTTATACCTGCCTTCACAGGTTATATAAACCAGGATTGCTTTCAACAACTGCTGCCACTTCTCCTCAAGCTAGGTTGATGGGATGCTTTTCTTCCATACTACATTCTTGTGTTCAGGATTTAAGTAAGACCTTAATTCCACATCCTTCGTAATGGTGGTTTTGAACCATTTCTCCCTAGTCCTTGGGAGTTTTGTTGCTTCTACTATTAGGGCTTCATCAACCTGGAACTCCTCTCTGCCTATCAATGCTTTAGAACCATCAAAAGAAAGAGCAAAGGCTTCTGCCACTTGCTAGTGGGAACCCTGGATTTTCTCACATAACCTGTAACAGCCTGCATCTTTGAAGGATTGGCATACTTCTCGATGTGACTCAAGATAGCTAATGTCACCTAATTCCTATCTGAGGGCAGATCCTCCTCCTTTCCTCATCTCTGGGTTGCTCCTCTTGTACCTGCAAAAATCAAAATTTAAACCCTGGTGAAGGAGATGACTGTGCTGGTTTCAGGGAGAGCTTAGATCAGTGCGGATGCATGCAGGACAATGGGGAATTGACTAAGGAGAGGGTGCTGATTTTGAGGAGCTGAGCAGTGATTGGTACTTGAGCAGGTTCACCATAAACTCTGGTGGGAACCTCGAGATGGATAGTGCAGTAATCATCGTAACTGGGACTTGATGTTTAGTGGTGGTTATATTGCAGTCATGGGACATATGGAGGGCTGTGAGGGTTTCAGGTCTTTCAACAGTCATTTCGGTTTCATAACGACCACTTCTCTGCCAACTCATGATTTCTTCTGCAGTTTTAGTCTTTTCGGTGGCTAAGAGCTTGTCAGAGGCATTCTTTATGCTGATGGTGGTTGATATTGACAGAGGCACTAACTGTTTTCCTTTTTGTGGCTTTCAGTGGTTTAGGTAGTCTTGGCTTCGATTTGTTTAGCTGTCGAAAGCTAGGATTTTCGGTGGCTAATGAACTGTTGAAAAGTTCGCCTAAGCCACCGAAAGCTCCTTTTCCAAAATTTTATTAAAACGGATTCAACAGGCTTTCGATGGTTAACGTAGTCCTAAGTTCAAATTGTTAGCTTTCGAAAGCTGGGCTTTTCGGTGGCTAATGAACTATTGAAAAGTTCACCTAAGCCACCGAAAGCTAAACTTTTATTTTTATGACAAAACAGAGCACAAGGCGTTCTGACTTTGTTAAACATACAAAAATATTTCATAATGTGCCTTGAAATCTTCTTCACTATGCAAAAAAAAAACAATCTGAATTTGACCTATTGAAGACTAATTTATTTGGGAGATAACACATATGCAAGAAATTTTTATTGTTGAGTTTGGTCTTGATAAGGACAAGGACCTGGGTATTAGTTTAAGGCCTTGGTTTTGGGGCTCCTTCTTTTGATCTCTCTTTCTTCAACTCCTATGTGGGTTAGGATTCCAAATTTTCCCTTGCACTTATGGGGATTCACCTCTCTTTGAGTTATATGGAATGCTCTTGGAAAGTAAGATTACAACAGTCTTGAAACTTCAAATCGTATCATTAGAACATATATGTGTATCTGTGTGGAAATGGATTTCAGTAAAGAAATTTATATACATATTAATTTAGAAGGCCTAACTTCTTTTGGACACAAAATCATGACTACAAGCAGGTTATCTTTCGTTGTATAGTTTGTTATGAAATAGGGCATATTGTATCCTTCTACCTGAAATCTTCTAAGATCATAGGTTCAAGAAGGTCCATTGAAAACCCACATGGCATGCTAGTGCAAAGGAGGAACAGTAGTTAATAAGCAAGGAAGAAACATCAAAATCAGACCCCCACAAAAGGGCTCCTAAGTATTTTCAAATGAAAATCAATAAGTCCATTTTTAATGAAGAACCCTCTCTATAGGAGGAACAAGTTTCACATGATCCATAGGATGATAAAGACTCCCCTCTTAAAGAAGACTATGTTTCCTTACCTTCGATGGAGGATATTCAATCTAGCTAGGCAAAGCTAGTGGAGGAAGACGAGCGTGCTTTAAATCCATAACCATTAGATCCATATAAGAAGGGAGATCAGTCAATGCTAGTAAAGAAAAATAAATCCTCTCCATTCATGTAGTCGATGATTACAAGAAGCGGATCTCACAATCCAAATTAGACCTGTATTGTTTCTATATTCTACTATGCATGCAATTTGTTAGAATTTACTCATGCTCTCAAGAAACTTAGAGGAAGGGAAAATGTAGTAGGAAGAGTTGGCTAATCTCCTACAAGATTGTGGTAGGAGGAGATTTACCTTGCAAGTTAAGTTTAGAGGTCCTAGATTTTGTAATCATAAGATTCTTGGCTAAACCACAACACATTTTTTACCCATTTACGTAAAAAAATAAAAATAAAAATTGATTGATTAAGAGAGAATTATACAACTGGACTAAAGGCAATTAAAAGAAAAAGACAAATAAAGGAAAGCTAACTAAAGATGCATGTTATGTATGGGAATTTTTACAAGAATATAATTCCACATAAACTATTTAACATATATTAAGTGATAATGACATTTTTTGCTTCGAGCAAATCTTGGTCTTTATAAGTTCTTGGAGCTTGGGCTTCATAAGGAACATGAATAGAATCTGGCATTGGTTTATTGATTGAGAACTCATGGGCTCTCAATTGCATTGATTGAGGAGTTTGTTGGGAGGCAAGTGATCCCCCACAATTTATTTCTCAGTTGGTTGTGGAGCGAGCAACTAGAGCTTAATGGGGGCCATCTTCACATCAATTATAAGTTGATCTCTTGTGAACTGTCAAGGTATGATTCTCACACCACACTACACTCATGTTAATTTATGCAATAAATACATTCTTGATGTTAATGGTTATGCACTATAAGGAATTCCATGCTGATGAGTTTATATTAAAGTAGTTTCAAAAAAATGAGGCTTTAGACATGGTATCAGAGCCCAAGTTTCTACCCTACTAGACCCTTGGGTCCCACATTGTCAATGATCGGTGACTAATTCTCCTTTATATCTTAAACCTTTGGGATGTTTTCTTAAATAAATTCATATGCACACAAGATTATCCATCTTTCTAAAAGATTTGACTTTTTTTACAAATAATGCCCATGCAATAGTACTTTCAAAAAAAGATATAAGTAACATAATTAAAGTTAACTTTGGGACAAAGTTCCTTGAATTGTGGGAGTATTTAATGCTCAATATTATATATAATAATAAGTAATTTTATGGAAACAAATAAGAAAGAGAATAAGAATAAGAATAAAACCAACAACAAAACAATGCTTCGAGGGTTATCTCAAGCAGTCACAAGCCAGACATTAAATCTCTCCCCCCAAAGTTGGGGGTGTCATGGGTTTAGACTCTGTAATAAAGGTCGATGTCTTAACCCATTTACAATCCATGAATCACCGAGAAGTACTTGGAGGATTTCCCGCGAGGTTGTTCCTTGGAAAACAAAACAAAAAACAACAACAAGATAATAGATAAATAAGAAATATAATAATAATAAATAAAGATAGAATTTTAAAATTGGACAAAAAAATAATTTAAAAGGGATAAAGAAAGAAAAACTAACTAAAGATGCAAGATATGAATGGGAATTTTCACAAGATTAGAATTTCACAATAAAATGGGTATTCATGAAATGGTTAGAACATCTTTTGCTTGGAGTAAATCTTGGTCTTAAAAAAATATTGGAGATTATACATCAAAAGTAAAATGAATATATTGGCACCTGTTTATTGATTAAGGTATCGCAGACTCTCAATTGCATTGACTGAGAGGTTGGTTTAACGGAAAGTCATCACACGCACTTTATTGCCTGGTTGATTACAATCAGTAGGAGTGAGTTGTCGAAGCTCGACAATTACATCTTCACATTGATGATAAATCAGTTCCTTGTGAACTTTCCAGATATGATTCTCACACCACATTAAGCTTGTGTTGATTTATGCAATAAATCCATTATTGATGTTGATGGTTATGTTTTGTAAGTAATGACATGCTCATGAGTTTATATTAAAGTAGTTTCTAAATTTTGAGTCTTTACGCAATTGAAGACTATTTTGTTCGTCATTACTTGGATGGCATGATCAATATCATCTCATTTGGCCTCTAGCGAAATTATGTAGCATGGGGTGGAATGCATTTTCCCTACCATCTACAACTAGTGCACATAGTTAGTTGTTAACATGAGAAACAAGAGTCTCCACTATATTTCAATATATGTGATGCTAACAAAATTTTTGATGAAGGGATGATTTACATTGTGGTCTAAACAACTTGAGGGTGATGTGTACACATTCCCATAAGAAAGCAAGATACATGTATTCGTTAGTACTCCATGCTAGTTTTTTAGTAAATGTATGAGTCGGACATGTTTGTAATTTCTCATTCCTTCAAAACAACTTGAATATTGATGTCTTTAACATCGTTCTTCACCACCTGTGGTGTTCTTCACCACCTGTGGTGTCCCTGGATTGGTTTTAGAGTGTTATGAATGACATGTGGTTTTGAAATCATCACCCTTCATTATGAATCAAATTGATCACTTATTTCTATACATGGTTTGCATACAATGGTTGTAAATGTAAGTCACTTTTGAAATAAAAGTTATGTTCAAGCATTTTCCAGACATGTCCCTTTTAAAACAAATGAACATCACGGATTGCAAAGGGAATGTAATGACTCTAATGCTTATGACCATCCATGTTTATCAAATACCTAGAGAAGCACCCAATTTAAACTCCAATAGAAATTATAGAAAAGTTCTAAATTGAGAGCATCCAAAACAAAAGCGAGACACATGACCTTAATCTACACGCAAAGCCCCAAACATCAAGAAACATCAAGTTGGAATAAAATTGGAGAGCCCTTTCAAGAATAAGAAGCAAGGAAAACCATAGATTGACTCTAAAACAACCATGAGCTATGCTCCAAAAACATACATAGAAACAAAAATCCATCGAAAATAAAATCCCACCTTTGCTCCTAAGCTCCACCCTATCACGCTTAATGACCAATCCTTCGCCACACATGAAGAAGTGTGAGATGGGTACAAAGAGGTACACTATGGTAAATTCCCATCTCATCAACCATGAAGCAACATGCCACTTGTATGTGGTGTTCATTGGCATGCAACTTATCAGGTTTGTATGGCTAACTTTCATGGGAGGTATGATAAAAAGGGACCCCCCATATAAAATTAACATCCCAATGTGCAACAATACCCCCTCATTTTCCTTGGCATTGTCTAGTGATTAAAGGCCCTTAACACATAACCTCGAATCTTCTCAACACCCCTTGAGCTCTTTGGATCAACGTAGAGAGGCTTGCATTTTGGGATAGAATCTAATTTCGCATATGATGAATTATGTTTGATTAATTTCCCATATCTAATAGGTTTTTTATTCCTTTTGATTTGAGGATAGAGTATAAAGCCAACACTTTTCCTTGATTTTTGGTAGATTCCCCTAAGCCCCAAGCAAAACTTAGTTCACATTTTCCTTTGAGGTCAAATACGATCCCTTATTGCACCTACCACCCTTGATGATGCCTTACCTTTATATAATGTGCATTTCCATTTTAATTTCATAATTATTTGCATTTTCAACTCTCTTTTGTTAATTTCAATTACTTTTTATTCATATTTATTTCTAATTTTATTTAATTTAATAATTTTGAGTCTATGTTGAACCTTAATTTAGTTTTTTTTTAATTCTATATGTTAATAATCAAATAAAATCATAAAATTAAGTATAAAATTGAAAATGCTAACCATAGTAAGAAATTGTTGCTTTTTATCTTCATAACATGCCAATTGCATTTTATTTATGCTGTGATTTTATGTTATAAATGCAATGAAAACACATTAAACAAAATTTGAATAAAAATAAAAGACAATATAAGAAATTGTTGCTTTTTATCTTCATAGCATGCCAATTGCATTTTATTTATGCTGTGATTTTGTGTTATAAATGCAATGAAAACACATTAAACAAAATTTGAATAAAAATAAAAGACAATATTAGATGGTAACTTGAACTTACCTAGAATATCTATTTTTTTCTTCTCTTTATACTAACTTTAATAAAATAAAAATTTAACATTAAAAGAGTTCTGATTTTATGTTATAAATGCAATGAAAACACATTAAACAAAATTTGAATAAGAATAAAAGACAATATTAGATGGTAACTTGAACTTACCTAAAATATCTATTTAACAAAATTTGAATAAGAATAAAAAAACAATATAAGATGGTAACTTGAACTTACCTAAAATATCTATTTTTTTCTTCTCTTTATACTAACTTTAATAAGATAAAAATTTAACATTAAAAGAGTTAAAATATCTATTTTTTTCTTCTCTTTATACTAACTTTAATAAGATAAAAATTTAACAATAAAAGAGTTATAATAGCCATAATTGTTGGAATGATTAAACATTTGATTATACATTGACATTTCTAACCATTTAAACATTTGATTATATTTTGACGAGCTTTAAAGTTATGTTCCAATCCCCATTCCACTTCCACTTGCTTAGCTAACAAGTTGGCTATAAAGTTCTGTTCCATTCCCCATTCCATTTGCTTAGCTAACAAGTATGCACCTCGTATTGTTTAGGAGGTTTTTTACAACAATATAATCATGTCTTGGTGTCTCAATAAATCACATACTATTGTGAAAAGCAAAGCTTTATTGTAATGACAATATGTTTTATATTGGAAAAACATAGTATAACATTTTAATGGATACTAACAGAGTATATATTTATTATGTTGTATTTGGTTAAATTTATTAATAGGATTGTTGTGTGGATGGGTGAGATGTGTATAGTCTATAAAATTGATGTGATACATGTTGACTCAATAAAAATAATAATAAAAAGTCAAAAAATAAAACTTTCATGTGGGAGTATAATTAAAAAATAAAAAATAAAAAATATTATATTCATATAAATATACACCCATATTACAGCAACTCACAATCTTACAAATTGAGTAGTAAAATTCAATTTACTTAAGTAGTAAAAAGAATAATTATAAAACCAAGAACATATAAAATTTAATTTTAAATTAGCTAAATTGTAAAACACATTTATATAATTATATATCAAATTTCAATTTAAAATTTGGTTGACTTGAAACCTAAGTAGACGTAATGGTAGGAATAAAATATGTGGTAGAAAATAAATTACAAAATAATAGTGATTTACCTTAGAAAACCCCTTGGGGAAACACCAACTTTCAATAATAGATTTATTATTAGTCGGCCAAAGCTTCCAAAAGTATCTACTTTGGCACATTACAATGGAATATTACAACCATATTTATAAGGTTCTTTAAATGCAAATACAAGAAGCAAGAAGCCACTGGCCACTGAAACCACTTACATCTTTGTTCATTCCCAAGTTAAGGTTAACCTAACATGTAAATATTTATTTTTAATTATAAAAAAAAACAAACATTTTTTAAAAACATTTAGATAAATATTTAAAATATTCATTTAATGGTAACAAGCAACCGATCATTGTAAAGGCTCTGTAGAATTTAATGATGGTACTATACTCCCACGTCCGAGGATAATGATACATGATAGACGCTACAGGATAAGTGGCAGGAAGCATAGAAATGGCGGGAAACGTTAATAAAAATTTACACATAAAATTACCAAAACACATGCTGCCAGCCAACTTGACAGTTGGTAGAGTCCTTGGTAGAATCGAGGTGAAGGAGGGCCGAAACTATAATGACAACAGAGCAGACTATGAACAGAAGCAAAATCTTAAGTACCCTAGCATAATTGTATAGTTAACAGCCCTCTTCGGTAGCATTCCAGAGGAGATTGCTATTCATTTGAAATTGATGAAAATTGATGAACTCTCTCTGCTGTTGTATTCCCTGACACTTGAGTGCGGTATTATGAATTCTATGTTTTAGCAATATAGCTACACACTACGTTGCATCCTTTGATTACCGAGGTCTTGTTCAGAGCATTTGCTTCATTGTCCTCCAGAATTGTCATTCCTTCCAAAGAGAATTAATTTTGGGTTTAGTGTGCCCTGGATCTGGTAGGGTTAAACTCTGGGTTTTAATGGCGGTAGTTTATGAGATCCTTTGATTGTCGAGGTCTCATTCAGAGCATTTGCTTCGTTGTCCTGCAAAATTGTCATTCCTTCCAAAGAGAAATAATTTTCGGTTCATCGTGTTGTGGCTCCGGCAGGGTTCATTGTGTCCTGGCCAACTTGAATTTATTTTGTTTCCATCAAGAAACTTCTAGAATTCACAATTCTCCATGCAGATTTTCATTTGAATTTCACAGGGACGAGGTCCGTTGAAAGCAAGGGGTTTCCAAGGTTTTACAAAAGTCTCACTAGGGTTTGAATTCCACTCGAAGTTTTGTAATGGCAAGGAAGACGGCTTTTGCCAATGCGTCGATAATGAGCTCATTTCATCGCACAGCTCATCCAGTAAGTAAAGCTTTCTAGAAAGCACTGACATATTATCGGAATCTAGATACATTGAAGAATCTTAATGAAGCTGAGAAAACAAAGAAAGATTTGGAGCAACAGGAAGATTTTGATCCAAAGTTGGCAGATGAAGAGCGGCAGAAAGGTATGAGATGTAGTTTTTGTTACATGTGATATTTGACAAGATCTTGGATAGAAAGGTAGCAGAAATCACAATCATATGGCTCTGAATTTGTCAAGTAAAATGCTCAATGATTTTGGTGCATTATAAGTGAATGGTTGAAGATGAATAATGCTCAATGATTTTGGTGCATTATAAGTGAATTGTTGAAGATGAATAATATTCGTAGTAATTGAAAGACTTTAAGATGCTACCTGGTGGCTGTATTTGTTTTTCAAATCAATGTTATGTTGCTATTCATTTGGTTACTATTTTAATTCTTTACTATTGTGTGACCTTGAAGGATATTCAAAATTGCACTTTGTAGCTGTTATAAGGTTGTGGTGATTGGCATTTCAGTTTTTTGCTTTGTCTAGATTGTTTGTCGTATCTTAGAAATTAAGAATTTTATATAGTAGGAAATGAATTCTCTATGCAACAGTAGTATCCTGAGGCTATAAAGCATTAAATCGAAGCACTTGGAAGAAAACCCAAGGATACAAGGGTATGCAGTCTTATTACACTCTGCTGTAGTGTTTCCTTGATTATAGTGCTCATGGAAGGTTCCGATGGTTGAAATTTTGGTTGATCAGTGCTCTGCACCTATAAACACAGGTCTACAGTAACAGAGCAGCTTGCTACACAAAGCTTGGAGCTTTGCCAAAAGGTCTTAAGAATGTGAATAAATATATGGATCCATCATTTACAAAAGACTATTCAAGAAAAAATGTTATTCAAGGAAAGGCTATTCAAAGAAAGGACTGGTTGCATGCAATGTTGTAATAGCTATATGGATCCATCATTTACAAAAGAGGAAAATTGTTATTGAACGAAAGGCTATTCAAAGAAATGAAAGGCTATTCAACGAATTATTTGGATATGTAATATTTAGGGCACAAGATGGGATATTTAGGAGTTAAATGTTCATGTAAATGTGAAAAGAATATGAAAGTAATGATACATTTATGAGGCTCATCAATCATGACATTCTAAAAGCCATATCTATGTTTTGATTACTGGTTGGTAAGAAATTAAGTGGATAGTTTGACTTGTAGATAATTTTGGGACAAATTATGATTGTATATCAACTTTATTTATAATGCATTTATTTAAAATAATGTGTGCTTTTGACAACATTGCTTAATGATATGGTATATGTTTTCAGGATGTTAATGGTAATGACAGTAATGGTAATTATGTGCATTAAAACCACATAATGATGATTATAAGAAGATCTAACTTACATGATTTTAGGAAAAAAGAGAACATAAATACCTAACTCCTAAACCGTGGGACCTAAGCCAAATAACTTGAACCTTTACTTGAGTCTTGTGCCAAGTACTTATGAATCTAACTTGTTTATCTTTTTTACTTCCTCTTATAATCTCAACAAATTCCAGAGCAGAGCTTTTGGCCCTTTGGGCTCTTCTCTATGCTTCCAGGGTGTTCAAGGTGGAGATTATTTTCATTGTTGGTGATTCCCAGGTCATTATCGACTGGGCTAATGGTGATACTGACTTCCATTCGCTCCTCTTGGAACATTGGAAGTCTAAAGTGGGCAAATTGATTTCTACTTTCATGAGTATCACGTTCAAGCGTATTTATCATGAACTTAATACCGATGCAGACCTTTTATCAAAACTTGGGATAGGTGAGATGGATGGGCTCATTATCTGTCAGACCTGGCATGATTCCACTCATTCATTTGATTCTTCTTTGTCTATTGTCTAACTGATGTTTACTTAGTCTCCCTGCAGCTTTGGGGTTGGAGTTTATTTTATGCGAATTATGACAGTCCCTTGCTTTGCTGCAATTTTGAGCATGTTTTTTATCGTAGTTTCTACTCTGTAGTGAATTGTTACTAAGTGAGTTGTTGCTTCGTAATATTGGAGACTCTACATTGTGTATAAGAATATCTCTTTTGTATAAGTTATTATGTAAGGACTGGTTTCAAATTTTTAATATAAATCTTTTTCGATTTGGAAAAAAAACTATTATTTATTTATCTTTACCTAAATTGAAAGAAAGTTGTGGGACGAACTATTTTCTAGTCTTAGATTCTCCTATGAGGAGAGGTCTCAACCTTCTGGCTACATCAAATGTCACTCTTGGTCGTCCAGTTTCTCGATTAGTACATTCAACAAGATGCAAGCAAATGGCAGAACCGTATTATTTGCATGCAGAGACAAAGCATCATAAGTTGAAGATGGTAATAATTGTGTCAACTTGTTTTGGGATCAGTGTCGGTGTTCCAATCTTTGCACTAGTATTCCAACAAAAGGAAACAAAGTACAAAATATTAAGTGTGTTCACTCGCTTTGCAATTTATTTCCGATTCTAAAGAAACAAAGTACAAAATATTAAGTGTGTTCACTCACTTTGCATTTTATTTTCGAATCAAAGTACAAAATATAAAATACAATGACACCAAGAAAGATATATTGGGAAATCATAACTTTAAAATTATATTTAATATTAATTTATATGTCAAATGGAAGAAATAATGTTTAACAATTATATTATTTGTTATTATACCTGCCTCAGCAGGTATATTGTAATCGATCGAATTCAAACCGCGTTGACTTTGGGTATTAGTTGGTGCATATCGGTGCATATTTAAAAGATTAAAATCTCTATTCCAAAGTTTAACTTTGTAACATGAAAAATAGCAATTTTTAAATTTATTAAAATTGTATTTATTTGTGTTGCTATTGGTTAAGCAAGGATGATGTCATCCTCGAAGTTTGCTATCTGGATTTGGGTCGACACCTGGTAACAATGACATCATAAGAGCGTATCTACAATGACATTAATTTTTAAATCTACAATTGCACCAAGTTTGACCTGCCCGGTTATGAGGGTTCCCGCTTGCTGGCCAGAAAGAGACTGCTTTCAGGTAATAATTAGCAGCAACTGACCAATCATGGTTTTGCCCATCTGCATCTCCATGTAGTTCTTTGTAACGAGCAAGATCACCTAAATAAATCATGCAGCGATGGCATGATAACTAACATCTTTTCTAATCAGCAGCACTCTTTTGATTGTTAGAACAGTTAATCTCTTCAGTGGAGAAGAAGTCCTGGGGAAGCCCATGCTTTGCCCTGAGCTTCAAAATCAACTCATGGTAAAATCCCTTTGCTTCAGACAAGAAACTCTTAAAACTTGCCAAAACCTTGTGAACAGGCTCACTTCTTGTGATATTTTTAGCTCCAGGCATGGGAATAGTTGGCCCTGAAGAGGTAGCTGTGGTCGCAGCCATACTTTTGCGAATTCTGGTTCGAAACTCTTCAATTTGCTTGTAATGGAGCCTCCAAAGAGCTTGTTCAACATCATGACTTTCTGCAAAATCGTGGTCCTCTAAAATGATAGCTTCATAACTATCGCATATCTTGCAGCGAAGGTCCCGAACATTGACACCCAAGGGACCTTTGGATTCAATCAGAGCACGCAGTTGTTCTTCAAGCTCTATAACCTACAAGACCAAAAAATTGAACTCATTCGCTATCCTGGAATTGGTAAAATCAGGATTCACACAGCTGGTTATCGTCAATAGACTATCGGTTATTGTTTGCCAAAAGACTCATCTGTGAAACTGCAACTAATCTCTACTTTCCCATGATCAGCTAAGGGAATCAACCATGACTGAAATAGCAATGATTTTTGGCACTCTGCTGAGTGAATAAAAAATATTGTAACCAGAAAATAAAACCACACAAACAGGAAAGAAAAGACATGCCAACAAAACATAAGAACAGGAGCACTAATTTTAAATTTGACCTGGTTAAAACGCTGTTGTACAATGGCTTGAGAGCCAGGCACTGCCTCAGTTTCATTCGACATGGTCACCATCCATCCACCTTGATAAAAAAAATGAAAATATATTGCTGCAAAAACACATCAACACTTAGCATGTGAGTACTATGCCCCTGAGATATCTGCAAAATTTCCAGCAATCTTCAAAATGCATGTAATTGCTGGCATTGTTAGATATAAACTTCTTTGATACTTCTATTTGGACTCGCACTTCAGAATTGTTTAACTCTTAAACCTCGGTGGTAGAAGGAACATATTCTCATCAAATGAACAAATTGGGATTGTTCACAGTCAAAGATGAATGGTAGAAACAATGTTCCCTAGAACCCATATCACATTGCACAACACACATAATTCTTGAATACATGACTGACTCTTTCTGTGGCTAAAAACAGAACAGTCTACAATGTCCCCATCCAAATGCAGAGAATGAGCATGCAGGTGATATCCTGTAATTCTTTTCATATCCCACAGTAATTGCTAGAGACATTGAACATCAACACTGGAAGAATGCCTTGCAGAATATAAATACATCCAGATCCCTGCCCCTCAGTTTCATAA